>JAIOJX010000005.1:69847500-69929844 GCA_022376925.1 Tragulus kanchil | reverse complement strand
GAAGAGCACCGTGGCGGCGCTGCTGCAGAATCTCTACCAGCCCAGCCAGGGGCAGGTGCTGCTGGACGGGGTGCCCGTGTCCCAGTATGAGCACCGCTACCTGCACCGACAGGTGGGTGGTGGGTGGAGGCGAGAGAGGGGTGGGAGGTGGGCGGGGAGAGGGAGCTGCCTGGCCAGGGCAGGAGATGGAGGTGGGAGGCAGCCCGCGGGGTCGGGTGGGAGGCAGGCAGGCGAGCAGGACAGGGCGGCCCTGCCCTGGGCGTGTCCTCACGGTCCTCCACGCCTGCCGCCTCTGCCCAGGTGGTCTTGGTCGGGCAGGAGCCCGTGCTGTTCTCGGGGTCAGTGAGGGCCAACATCACGTACGGGCTGAAGGGCTGCAGCGACGAGAAGGTGCTGGCTGCCGCCCGGGCGGCCAGAGCGGAGGCGTTCATCCAGGCGATGGAGCACGGCCTGGACACAGGTACCCCGCCGAGGAGGTGCCCCCTCCCCGCACCCTGAGTTCTGCAGCCGCCTGTCCCCTCCTTCCCCTTCCAGACAGCAGGCAGCGGGCTGCGCCCTCCGCTCGGGCGGCCCCAGAGGTCCCCAGCACCACCTCCCTGCAGAGCCCTCACCCTCCTATGCGGTGCCCCGTGGGGCCCGTGGGGACCCCCGCTGTGCTGGGAAGCGGAGGCGGTCCTGGTCCCCTGTCCCTGAGGAGAGGGATCTCTTGCTGTCCTCAGAGGTGGGGGAGAAAGGGAACCAGTTGGCCGTGGGGCAGAAGCAACGTCTGGCCATCGCCCGGGCCCTCGTGCGGGACCCGCGGGTCCTCATCCTGGATGAAGCCACCAGTGCCCTGGACGCGGAGTGTGAGCAGGCTGTGAGTGCAGGGCTGGGCTGGGGGCAGGACTCGCGGAGGGGAGGAGCACAGGCCCTGCCCTTCCCCGCTCTGGCCTGCCTGCTCGGGCTTCGCGCCTCTTCACCTAAGCCGGGAGACGGGAGACGGGAGACGGGGCTCCGCGGGCCTGGGCACCCTCCCACCCTTGTCTGTGCCTGAGACATGACGCCCCTGCGCCTTCAGCTGCAGGACTGGAGAGCCCACGGGGCGCGCACGGTGCTGGTGATCGCCCACAGGCTGCAGACGGTCCAGAGCGCCGACCAGACCCTGGTGCTGAGGCAGGGCGAGCTGCAGAGCCACGAGCAGCTCCTGGAGGGCCCGGAGCCCTACTCCCAGCTGTTGCGGCAGAACCAGAGGACGCAGCCCCCCGCGTCCCCGGACCCCGCCCAGGGCCGCCTCGGTGACCCCGAGTAGCTCCCGCCTGGGTTGTCCTGGGGGTGTTCCCCCCAGATGGCTGTGTTTTGGGAGCTGGATTTAGACCGTGGGTGCTGTGGTTGGGGCTGAGGGAGAGTGGGGGCCGCGGTCTGCATCTGGGAAGCTTCCTTCTCTGATGGACACAGCGTTGCTTGGTGCTGAGTCATGTACTGTGGTATCATCACTATATTTAGAAATATTTTTCCTCCGATAAATAGCATACATTTGTGTGTATGAGATACATTTGTATAGGAGACTTAGGCAACAGAGAGCACTTACAAAGAGAAAAGTAAGGTTATGCACCGTTTCTTGTCTCAGAGAGAATCATCATGATTATTTTGCTGGCTGTCTTAGTAGTCTTTGAATTGTTCTTTGAGATATGTAAATATTCATGGGTTTGCCCTTGTGTGTTCTCCCCTGTTCCCACCGGGGCCTGAGAGTTGGGGTCAGCCAGGCTATGGAGGGCAGAGCACTGCTCCCTCATTAAGGTGTTAATAAAGCCTTGATAAGAGCTACTGTGCACAGTGCTTTCCTATGTGTAGGACATATGCCACGCCTTCTGTGTATGACCATCTTTAATCCTTATCCTGACCCTTTGAGGCTGTTTGTTCTTGTCCCCATTGGGTGGGTGAGAAACCGAGTCTCAAAGAGATGATCGAGCTTTCCTCAGGCTGCGCAGTGGTGGAACTGGACTCGGAATCCAGGCCTGAGCCCGGGGTCCATGCTCTCAGCCCGTCAGCTACGCTGCACCTGGTGTCATCGTCTGTGCTCAGATCAAGTGCAGCTCCTTCCCCTCTGTTCGGGAATAGCTCTGAACCCCCAGTCTTCGCTCTAATCCCATGGTTTGCAGCTTTCCTGCATCGTGTTGTGAAAGTGCTGGTCCTCCACATTCCCTCCCGACCAAATTCCACCTGTCCGGACCCCTTTGTGCCTCAGCCATTCCCTAAACGACCCTCCTCAGGTTGCCCCGGTTCTTTAAGATTGACCTCAGGGTTTCTGTCTCTAGGAAGCCTTCTCTCATCTTCTCTGTCCGGAGAAAGTGCCCTTTGCACCTGCTCCTGCCGCTCGGCTCCTGGGGCTCCTCTCACTCTGCCTGCTAAGTTCTCTACCCGCCCCTCCCCGGTAGACCTCTGTCCTTCCACTGGACCCTGAGCCCCTGCGGGGGAGGCCGGCCGTCTGAGGGCTACTCCCTGGCACGGGGCTCCCCTCACAGAGGACGGTGAGCAACTGTTGCTGGTAAATGAATCCATGTCTCCTTCCTCCACCGTCTTCCATCTCTCTCCTCCCTACTCGGACAGATCCGCACCTGTCCAAAGCTGGACGCGTCACCGGCTCCTGGCAAGGTCTTAGAGAGAGAGAGAGGTCTTAGAGAGTCCTGTTCCAGACTTGCAGTGAACTCACCAGAACTTTTTATTGTTTTGAATGTGTTTCTGCCTGGCAACTGGTGGGATCAGGTCCGGCCACAGTAAAGACTTCCTGTGCAGACAGACCTCTGCTTCATCCTCTGCTGTCCTGCTGCGCCACACCCGTCCATCTCTCAAACTACCCAGGGCGGGACAAGCCTGGGGGAGAGGGAAGGCTGGCGCAATTCTTGCTCCTCCCCACCAAGGGTCCTTCTTCCATTTGTAAAACAGGAATACGAACTTCTGCGTTTCCCACCTCGCAGGAACTCTAATCTTCACGGAAAAGATGATCTATTCAAATTCTTTGGTAACATTAGTATAATTATACCCATAGGCTCATACTGCCTTACATTTGGAAGACATCTTACAAATAGTCTAGCTGTCGAATCTTACTTTGCAGATCGGAACAGTGGCCTGAAGTCCCACAGCGGATCAGTGTCAGACCTGGGAGGGAAACTCGGGCATCCTGATGGGCAGGACAGGAAGGCACAGCAGGCCTTAAGGTCATACGAGGTCACGAAGATGCCTTATCCTTGAGGGAATCTCCCAGGTGAGACTGACTGCAGAGACACAGGAAAAGGCTCCCCCAAACAGTATTCCCCGTGCCGTACAAATATGGCCTGCCCTGTGAGCGCTGGCATTACTAATTCTGACTTGTCCAGAGTTGCTGTTCTTTAAAAAAAAATGTCATTGATTGTTTTCGACCGCGCTGGGTCTGTGTTGCTGGGGGGCTTTCTCCAGCTGTGGTGAGTGGGCTGCTCTCTGACTGTGGTGGAAGGGCTCCCGGCTGTGGCGGCTGCTCTTGTTGGGGAGCGCGGGCGCCCGGGCGTCAGGGCTTCCGTAGCCACGGGGCACAGGTGGAGGTGCCCCACCGCACGCGGGATCTCCCTGGGCCAGGACTCGGACCTGCATCCCTGCGCCGGCAGGTGGATTCTTAACCACGAGACCGGGGTGGAGCTAAGATGGCGGCATAGAAGGACGTGCACTCATCTCTCCTGCAAAATCGCCTGAATCGCGACGAGATCCTGGGAAACCATCGACGAAAGGAGGCTGGATCTGATCACAGAAAGGACACCCCACATCGAAGAACAAAGGAGAAGCCGCATCAAGACGGTAGGAGGGGCGCAATCGCACTTTTAAAAGTCAAACCTTATACCCGCCGGAGAGACTGGGCGGGCCAAAGCCGCAAAGCCTGTTGCAGATCAAAACCCGGTAGAGAAGCACTAACACCCACAAGGGACAAGCCTGGGGGAGAGGGAAGGCTGGCGCAATTCTTGCTCCTCCCCACCGAGGGTCCTTCTTCCATTTGTAAAACAGGAATACGAACTTCTGCGTTTCCCACCTCGCAGGAACTCTAATCTTCACGGAAAAGATGATCTATTCAACTTCTTTGGTAACATTAGTATAATTATACCCATAGGCTCATACTGCCTTACATTTGGAAGACATCTTACAAATAGTCTAGCTGTCGAATCTTACTTTGCAGATCGGAACAGTGGCCTGAAGTCCCACAGCGGATCAGTGTCAGACCTGGGAGGGAAACTCGGGCATCCGGATGGGCAGGACAGGAAGGCACAGCAGGCCTTAAGGTCATACGAGGTCACGAAGATGCCTTATCCTTGAGGGAATCTCCCAGGTGAGACTGACTGCAGAGACACAGGAAAAGGCTCCCCCAAACAGTATTCCCCGTGCCGTACAAATATGGCCTGCCCTGTGAGCGCTGGCATTACTAATTCTGACTTGTCCAGAGTTGCTGTTCTTTAAAAAAAAATGTCATTGATTGATTGTTTTCGACCGCGCTGGGTCTGTGTTGCTGGGGGGCTTTCTCCAGCTGTGGTGAGTGGGCTGCTCTCTGACTGTGGTAGAAGGGCTCCTGGCTGTGGCGGCTGCTCTTGTTGGGGAGCGCGGGCGCCCGGGCGTCAGGGCTTCCGTAGCCACGGGGCACAGGTGGAGGTGCCCCACCGCACGCGGGATCTCCCTGGGCCAGGACTCGGACCTGCATCCCTGCGCCGGCAGGTGGATTCTTAACCACGAGACCGGGGTGGAGCTAAGATGGCGGCATAGAAGGACGTGCACTCATCTCTCCTGCAAAATCGCCTGAATCGCGACGAGATCCTGGGAAACCATCGACGAAAGGAGGCTGGATCTGATCACAGAAAGGACACCCCACATCGAAGAACAAAGGAGAAGCCGCATCAAGACGGTAGGAGGGGCGCAATCGCACTTTTAAAAGTCAAACCTCATACCCGCCTGAGAGGCTGGGCGGGCCAAAGCCGCAAAGCCTGTTGCAGATCAAAACCCGGGAGAGAAGCACTAACACCCACAAGGGACTGAGCCAGACCTGCTTTGGAGGGTCCAGGTGCCTCCTTGAGCTGGAAGTGCCCTTGAGCAGGCCTCGGAAGGGCGGCACTCAGTTCCCTTTGGAGGAGGTTACCATTAACCCGATCACAGAGCCGCCGAGGAGGACTGGAAAGTCTCTGCGCACTGTGATCAGGGAGAGAGGAATAGCGATCCTGCATGAGACTGAGCCAGACTCACCTCTGAGTAACCTGACGTCTCCCGCGGTGGCGGGGGTCGACGGTGGCCTGCAGCAGGGTCGGGGGCACTGTGGAAGTACTTCCCATAGAGCGTGTGGGAATAAATCCTCTGTCAGACAGACGCCATTTTCCCTACTGTAGTTTGGCTGCTGGTCAAACTGCAGGGCTGCTGGTCAAGCTACAGGGAGGGAACTTAGCTCCACCCAGCAAGAAAAGGGATTTGGATTAAGAAACTCCCAGGGCCAGCCTGGGCGGGCCTTTTAATTCTGGAATAGGCCGAAACAAACAAGCAGTCAAAGAGGTCTTCAGATCCAACCACTGCCAGAGGCAAGAAAAAGACTGATAATTCCTGAATAGTCAGCAAGAGACAGAAGAACACAAACACTATTTTCACGTTTTGTCTGAAGCTGGAGTTACTGCTGGACTTTAAATTTTCATTTTTGTATTGTATTACTTTGCTTCAATTTTTTTTTTTTTTTTTCTCTTTTTTCCAAACCCACTCAGGGCACCCACCGTTTTTTTTTTTTTTTTCTTTTCTTGGGGGTGTGTGTGAGAGAGAGAGTGAGTGTGTTCATTTCCTTCACTGAATTCTATTGAAGCTACTAATCTTATCAGTAAGACTGAATATATTCAAGTTTACATAATTTTTTTTTTTCTTTTTCCTTTTAAACCACACATTTTATTTTGGTATAAACTTCTGGTTCCCCATTGGCCTTTTAAGGTTCTCTGGGGGTTTTGTTTGTTTTTATTATTTTTGCTTTGTTTTTCTATATTTTCTATAAAATTTAGATCTTTTAATTTTTAATAATTTTTTCATTTGTACTACTACCTCCTCTATAATTCTTTGCTTTCTCTGAAGCTCCTTTCCTATAGCACTAAATTCTAATACATACAAATCTTTATCTCCCTATATTTAACTTTGCAATATTATTCTATATTTCGCTTCTATCCTCCCTTTCTCTTTTTCCCTTTCCCCACTATATTTCTTAGTCTGTTCTGTCCTCATTGCCTTATCCCCAACGGGGATCCTGCTCTAGCATTATTCTCCAATTGGTTCTCTACTTAGTTTGCTATTAACTTGTGGATATCATTCTTGGATTTCTCTATTCGCCGTGCTAACGTATTGTACTGTATTTTTGATTGGAATGCTTGGGTTATGTTATAGCTGTATATGTTTATGTGTATAATTCAATACGCTAGATAGTACTTGCATAATTTTTAAATTGCCATTTGTCAAAGGTATACCTTCTGTTTCTCATTTGCATATATATGTTTTAATATCATTTAATGTCATAACAAACCAGCCGTGAAATCTTCATTCCCTGGTCAGGCAACAAGCCCCGGGGTTTTAAGGAGGGTGCTCTGACTCCAAAACTCTACAATACTAGAGAACGATAACACTAAAGAGCAGTATACAAGTGAGAACGCCAGCAAAGGTAATCACTTGTATACAAGTCCTGACATCACCCAATCACCAGCATCACCCAGAATAGAAGCCCCATCCAAACCACAAACACCAACAGACGTAACTCAAAGTCTGGCAAAAGGAAATCCCAAACAGAATCAGTTTTAAAAAATTAATAATAACAATGAAACGGCAGAGAAATACCACACAAGTGAAGGAACAATCCACAAACACACAAGATCAAATTAATGAAGAGAATTTGGACAAACTTTCTGAAAGTGATTTCAGAAGAATGATAGTAAAGATGATCAAAGACACTGAAAACAGAATTTCAGAGAAATTGCAAGATACAACTAACACACTGAATAAAGAAATACAAGAACTTACCAAAAAAGTAACAGAGACAAACAACTCAATTGCTGAACTGAAAAACACTGTAGAAGGAATCAAGAGCAGAGTATCTGAGACAGAAGACCGGATAAGTGAGCTGAAGATAAAATGGTGGAAATAACTGCTGAAAAACAGACTGTAGCGCAAAGAATGAAAAGAGCAGAGGACAGCCTCAGAGACCTCTGGGATAATATCAAATGCACCAATATTCGAATTATAGGGGTTCCAGAAGAAGAAGAAAGAAAGAAAAGCTATGAGAAAATTTTTGAAGAGATTATAGTTGAAAATTTCCCCAACATGGCAAAAGAAATAGTCAATCAAGTCCAAGAAGCACAAAGAGTACCTAACAGAATCAATCCGAGAAGAAACACACCAAGACACATATTAATGAAGTTAACACAAATTAAACACAAAGATAGAATTCTCAAACCAAGGAAAAGCAACTAGTGACATTATTCTCCAATTGGTTCTCTACTTAGTTTGCTATTAACTTGTGGATATCATTCTTGGATTTCTCTATTCGCCGTGCTAACGTATTGTACTGTATTTTGATTGGAATGCTTGGGTTATGTTATAGCTGTATATGTTTATGTGTATAATTCAATACGCTAGATAGTACTTGCATAATTTTTAAATTGCCATTTGTCAAAGGTATACCTTCTGTTTCTCATTTGCATATATATGTTTTAATATCATTTAATGTCATAACAAACCAGCCGTGAAATCTTCATTCCCTGGTCAGGCAACAAGCCCCGGGGTTTTAAGGAGGGTGCTCTGACTCCAAAACTCTACAATACTAGAGAACGCATAACACTAAAGAGCAGTATACAAGTGAGAACGCCAGCAAAGGTAATCACTTGTATACAAGTCCTGACATCACCCAATCACCAGCATCACCCAGAATAGAAGCCCCATCCAAACCACAAACACCAACAGACGTAACTCAAAGTCTGGCAAAAGGAAATCCCAAACAGAATCAGTTTTAAAAAATTAATAATAACAATGAAACGGCAGAGAAATACCACACAAGTGAAGGAACAATCCACAAACACACAAGATCAAATTAATGAAGAGAATTTGGACAAACTTTCTGAAAGTGATTTCAGAAGAATGATAGTAAAGATGATCAAAGACACTGAAAACAGAATTTCAGAGAAATTGCAAGATACAACTAACACACTGAATAAAGAAATACAAGAACTTACCAAAAAAGTAACAGAGACAAACAACTCAATTGCTGAACTGAAAAACACTGTAGAAGGAATCAAGAGCAGAGTATCTGAGACAGAAGACCGGATAAGTGAGCTGGAAGATAAAATGGTGGAAGTAACTGCTGAAAAACAGACTCTAGCTCAAAGAATGAAAAGAGCAGAGGACAGCCTCAGAGACCTCTGGGATAATATCAAATGCACCAATATTCGAATTATAGGGGTTCCAGAAGAAGAAGAAAGAAAGAAAAGCTATGAGAAAATTTTTGAAGAGATTATAGTTGAAAATTTCCCCAACATGGCAAAAGAAATAGTCAATCAAGTCCAAGAAGCACAAAGAGTACCTAACAGAATCAATCCGAGAAGAAACACACCAAGACACATATTAATGAAGTTAACACAAATTAAACACAAAGATAGAATTCTCAAAGCAGCAAGGGAAAAGCAACTAGTGACATACAAGGGAAAGCCCATCCGTTTAACAGCTGATCTTTCAACAGAAACTCTGCAGGCCAGAAGGGAATGGCAGGACACATTTAAATGGCTGAAAGAGAATAATCTGCAACCAAGAATCCTCTACCCTGCAAGGATCTCCTTCAAAATTGATGGAGAAATCAAAAGCTTTACAGACAAGCAAAAATTAAAAGAATTTAGTCACACCAAACCAGCCTTACAACAAGTGTTAAAGGGACTTATATAGAAAACAAGTATAAAAGGAGAAGATCCACGAAACAAATCCATCATAACATCTAAGAAGATGACAATAGGATCATTTGTACAATAATTACTTTGAATGTCAATGGACTAAACGCCCCAACCAAAAGACACAGAGTGGCCGAATGGATCCAAAAACACGACCCATACATATGCTGCCTCCAGGAAACTCATTTCAGACCTAGAGACACTCATAGGCTGAAAGTGAGAGGCTGGAAAAAGATATTCCATGCAAATGGAAATCAAAAGAAAGCTGGAGTAGCAATCCTCATATCAGATAAAATAGATTTTAAAGTAAAGAAGATTCTAAGAGACAAGGCAGGTCACTGCATCATGATTAAGGGATCCATCCAAGAAGAAGACATAACAATCATAAATATCTACGCTCCCAACGCAGGAGCACCCCAATACATAAGACAAACCCTTTCAGACATAAAAGAAGACATTGACAGCAACACAATCATAGTAGGAGACTTTAACACTCCTCTCACACCAATGGACAGATCATCCAAACAGAAAATTAATAAAGAAACACAAGCCTTAAATGCCACACTAGAAGAAATGGACCTCATTGATATCTTTAGGACTTTCCATCCAAAAGCAGAAGAATACACTTTCTTCTCAAGTACTCACGGAACATTCTCCAGGATAGACCACATCTTGGGCCACAAATCAATCCTCAGTCAATTCAAGAAAACTGAAATTCTATCAACCATCTTCTCGGACCACAATGCAGTGAGACTAGAGATCAACTACAGGAAAAAAACCGCTAAAAACACAAACACATGGAGATTAAACAACACATACCTAAAAAACCAACTGATCAATCAAGTCCAAGAAGCACAAAGAGTACCTAACAGAATCAATCCGAGAAGAAACACACCAAGACACATATTAATGAAGTTAACACAAATTAAACACAAAGATAGAATTCTCAAAGCAGCAAGGGAAAAGCAACTAGTGACATACAAGGGAAAGCCCATCCGTTTAACAGCTGATCTTTCAACAGAAACTCTGCAGGCCAGAAGGGAATGGCAGGACACATTTAAATGGCTGAAAGAGAATAATCTGCAACCAAGAATCCTCTACCCTGCAAGGATCTCCTTCAAAATTGATGGAGAAATCAAAAGCTTTACAGACAAGCAAAAATTAAAAGAATTTAGTCACACCAAACCAGCCTTACAACAAGTGTTAAAGGGACTTATATAGAAAACAAGTATAAAAGGAGAAGATCCACGAAACAAATCCATCATAACATCTAAGAAGATGACAATAGGATCATTTGTACAATAATTACTTTGAATGTCAATGGACTAAACGCCCCAACCAAAAGACACAGAGTGGCCGAATGGATCCAAAAACACGACCCATACATATGCTGCCTCCAGGAAACTCATTTCAGACCTAGAGACACTCATAGGCTGAAAGTGAGAGGCTGGAAAAAGATATTCCATGCAAATGGAAATCAAAAGAAAGCTGGAGTAGCAATCCTCATATCAGATAAAATAGATTTTAAAGTAAAGAAGATTCTAAGAGACAAGGCAGGTCACTGCATCATGATTAAGGGATCCATCCAAGAAGAAGACATAACAATCATAAATATCTACGCTCCCAACGCAGGAGCACCCCAATACATAAGACAAACCCTTTCAGACATAAAAGAAGACATTGACAGCAACACAATCATAGTAGGAGACTTTAACACTCCTCTCACACCAATGGACAGATCATCCAAACAGAAAATTAATAAAGAAACACAAGCCTTAAATGCCACACTAGAAGAAATGGACCTCATTGATATCTTTAGGACTTTCCATCCAAAAGCAGAAGAATACACTTTCTTCTCAAGTACTCACGGAACATTCTCCAGGATAGACCACATCTTGGGCCACAAATCAATCCTCAGTCAATTCAAGAAAACTGAAATTCTATCAACCATCTTCTCGGACCACAATGCAGTGAGACTAGAGATCAACTACAGGAAAAAAACTGCTAAAAACAGAAACACATGGAGATTAAACAACACATACCTAAAAAACCAACTGATCATTGAGGAAATCAAAGGAGAAATAAAAAAATTCCTAGAAGAAAATGACAATGAACACACGACAGTGCAAAGCCTATGGGATACTGCAAAAGCAGTTCTAAGAGGGAAGTTTATAGCAATACAATCCCACCTCAAGAAACTAGGAAAATCTCAAACAGACGACCTTACCTTACGCTTAAAACAACTGGAGAAAGAAGAACAAAAACACCCCAAAGCCAGCAGAAGAAGGGAAATCATAAAGATCAGAGCAGAAATAAATGAAAAAGAAACAAAAGAAACAATAGTAAAGATAAATAAAACAAAAAGCTGGTTCTTCGAAAAAGTCAATAAAATCGACACACCACTGGCCAGACTCATCAAGAAAAAGAGAGAGAAGAACCAGGTCACCAAAATCAAAAATGAAAAAGGAGAGATTACAACGGATAATGCAGAAATCCAAAGGATTATAAGAGACTATTATGAACAACTCTATGGCAACAAACCGGACAACCTGGAAGAAATGGACAGTTTCTTGGACAGGATTAATCTCCCAAGACTCAACCAGGAAGAAATAGAAACTATGAACAAGCCAATCACAAGCTCAGAAATCGACCTTGTGATCAAAAATCTACCCAAGAATAAAAGCCCAGGGCCAGATGGTTTCACAAGTGAATTCTACCAAACATTTAAAGAAGAGCTAATGCCTGTCCTTCTAAAACTCTTCCAAACAATTGCACAGGAAGGAACACTTCCAAACACATTCTACGAGGCCACCATCACCCTGATACCAAAGCCAGGCAAAGACATCACAAAAAAAGAAAATTATAGGCCAATTTCACTGATGAATCTAGATGCCAAAATCCTCAACAAAATCCTAGCAAACAGAATTCAGCAACACATCAAAAAGCTCATTCATCACGATCAAGTTGGGTTCATCCCAGGCATGCAAGGATTCTTCAACATCCGCAAATCAATCAATGTGATACACCATATCAACAAACTGAAAGACAAAAATCACATGATCATCTCAATAGATGCAGAAAAAGCCTTTGACAAAGTACAGCATCCATTTATGATAAAAACTCTTCAAAAAATGGGCATAGAAGGAACTTATCTTAACATAGTGAAAGCCATATATGAGAAGCCCACAGCGAACATTATCCTCAATGGTGAAAAACTCAAAGCATTTCCTCTAAGATCAGGAACAAGACAAGGGTGTCCACTTTCACCACTCTTATTCAACATAGTCCTGGAAGTTCTAGCAATAGCAATAAGAGAAGAGAAAGAAATCAAAGGAATCCAGATTGGAAAAGAAGAGGTCAAACTCTCTCTATTTGCAGATGACATGATATTATACATAGAAAATCCCAAAGACACTATTACAAAACTACTAGAGTTAATCAGCGAATTCATCAAAGTCGCAGGATACAAAATCAATATACAGAAATCACTGGCATTCCTATACACAAAAAATGAAAAATCAGAAAATGAAATCAAAGAGGCAATCCCCTTCACCATCGCAACCAAAAGAATCAAATATCTAGGAATAAACCTACCCAAAGAAACAAAAGAACTGTACACAGAAAATTACAAGACACTCATGAGAGACATTAAAGAAGAGTTAAACAGATGGAGAAATATTCCGTGTTCCTGGGTCGGGAGAATCAATATTGTGAAAATGACCATACTACCAAATGTCATCTATAGATTCAATGCGATCCCTATCAAACTTCCAATAACATTCTTCACAGAACTAGACCAACGAATAACACAGATCATATGGAAACACAAAAGACCTCGAATAGCCAAAGCAATCCTCAGGAAGAAGAATGGAGCTGGGGGGATCAGCCTCCCCAACTTCAGACTCTACTACAAAGCAACAGTCATCAAGACAGTATGGTACTGGCACAAACAGAAATATCGACCAACGGAACAAGATCAAACCGAGATACCAAAGCCAGGCAAAGACATCAAAAAGAAAATTATAGGCCAATTTCACTGATGAATCTAGATGCCAAAATCCTCAACAAAATCCTAGCAAACAGAATTCAGCAACACATCAAAAAGCTCATTCATCACGATCAAGTTGGGTTCATCCCAGGCATGCAAGGATTCTTCAACATCCGCAAATCAATCAATGTGATACACCATATCAACAAACTGAAAGACAAAAGTCACATGATAATCTCAATAGATGCAGAAAAAGCCTTTGACAAAGTACAGCATCCATTTATGATAAAAACTCTTCAAAAAATGGGCATAGAAGGAACTTATCTTAACATAGTGAAAGCCATATATGAGAAGCCCACAGCGAACATTATCCTCAATGGTGAAAAACTCAAAGCATTTCCTCTAAGATCAGGAACAAGACAAGGGTGTCCACTTTCACCACTCTTATTCAACATAGTCCTGGAAGTTCTAGCAATAGCAATAAGAGAAGAGAAAGAAATCAAAGGAATCCAGATTGGAAAAGAAGAGGTCAAACTCTCTCTATTTGCAGATGACATGATATTATACATAGAAAATCCCAAAGACACTATTACAAAACTACTAGAGTTAATCAGCGAATTCATCAAAGTCGCAGGATACAAAATCAATATACAGAAATCACTGGCATTCCTATACACAAAAAATGAAAAATCAGAAAATGAAATCAAAGAGGCAATCCCCTTCACCATCGCAACCAAAAGAATCAAATATCTAGGAATAAACCTACCCAAAGAAACAAAAGAACTGTACACAGAAAATTACAAGACACTCATGAGAGACATTAAAGAAGAGTTAAACAGATGGAGAAATATTCCGTGTTCCTGGGTCGGGAGAATCAATATTGTGAAAATGACCATACTACCAAATGTCATCTATAGATTCAATGCGATCCCTATCAAACTTCCAATAACATTCTTCACAGAACTAGACCAACGAATAACACAGATCATATGGAAACACAAAAGACCTCGAATAGCCAAAGCAATCCTCAGGAAGAAGAATGGAGCTGGGGGGATCAGCCTCCCCAACTTCAGACTCTACTACAAAGCAACAGTCATCAAGACAGTATGGTACTGGCACAAAAACAGAAATATCGACCAACGGAACAAGATCGAGAACCCAGAGATAAAGCCACACACCTATGGGTACCTTATTTTTGACAAAGGAGGCGAACATATAAAATGGGACAAAGACAGCCTCTTCAACAAATGGTGCTGGGAAAATTGGACAGCTACATGCAAAGAAATGAAGTTGGAACATACCCTGACACCATACACAAAGATCAACTCAAAATGGATTAAAGACTTAAATGTAAGGCCAGAAACCATCAAACTCTTAGAGGAGAATATAGGCAAAACCCTCAAGGACATCAATCAAAGCAAGATCTTCTCTGACCCACCTACTAGAATAGTGGAACTAAAAAGACAAATGAACATGTGGGACCTAATGAAACTTAAAAGCTTTTGCACAGCTAAAGAAATTACAAAAAAGCTGAACAGACAGCCCACAGAGTGGGAGAAAATCATAGCAAATGAAACAACAGACAAAGAATTAATCTCCAAAATCTACAAGCAACTGAGACAACACAGCACTGGAAAAACGAACAACCCAATCAAAAAATGGGAAAAGGACCTAAACAGACACCTCTCCAACGATGACATACAGATGGCCCAAAAACACATGAAACGATGCTCAACTTCACTAATAATTAGAGAAATGCAAATCAAAGCTACAATGAGATATCACCTCACACCTGTCAGAATGGCCATCATCCACAAATCGACAGACAATAAATGCTGGAGAGGCTGCGGAGAAAAGGGAACACTCCTGCATTGCTGGTGGGAGTGTAAATTGATACAGCCTCTATGGAAGACAGTCTGGAGATTTCTTAAAAAACTAAAAATAGAAGCACCCTATGACCCAGCAATCCCACTCTTAGGCTTATACCCTGACGAAATCAAAACTGAAAGAAGCACCTGTACCCCAATGTTCATTGCAGCTCTCTATACAATAGCCAGAACATGGAAGGAACCTAGATGCCCAAATCGAAAAAGAAAACTGGAATGGGATCAGCATCCCTAACTTCAGACTCTACTACAAAGCAACAGTCATCAAGACAGTATGGTACTGGCACAAAAACAGAAATATCGACCAACGGAACAAGATCGAGAACCCAGAGATAAAGCCACACACCTATGGGTACCTTATTTTTGACAAAGGAGGCGAACATATAAAATGGGACAAAGACAGCCTCTTCAACAAATGGTGCTGGGAAAATTGGACAGCTACATGCAAGGAAATGAAGTTGGAACATACCCTGACACCATACACAAAGATCAACTCAAAATGGATTAAAGACTTAAATGTAAGGCCAGAAACCATCAAACTCTTAGAGGAGAATATAGGCAAAACCCTCAAGGACATCAATCAAAGCAAGATCTTCTCTGACCCACCTACTAGAATAGTGGAACTAAAAAGACAAATGAACATGTGGGACCTAATGAAACTTAAAAGCTTTTGCACAGCTAAAGAAATTACAAAAAAGCTGAACAGACAGCCCACAGAGTGGGAGAAAATCATAGCAAATGAAACAACAGACAAAGAATTAATCTCCAAAATCTACAAGCAACTGAGACAACACAGCACTGGAAAAACGAACAACCCAATCAAAAAATGGGAAAAGGACCTAAACAGACACCTCTCCAACGATGACATACAGATGGCCCAAAAACACATGAAACGATGCTCAACTTCACTAATAATTAGAGAAATGCAAATCAAAGCTACAATGAGATATCACCTCACACCTGTCAGAATGGCCATCATCCACAAATCGACAGACAATAAATGCTGGAGAGGCTGCGGAAAAAAGGGAACACTCCGGCATTGCTGGTGGGAGTGTAAATTGATACAGCCTCTATGGAAGACAGTCTGGAGATTTCTTAAAAAACTAAAAATAGAAGCACCCTATGACCCAGCAATCCCACTCTTAGGCTTATACCCTGACGAAATCAAAACTGAAAGAAGCACCTGTACCCCAATGTTCATTGCAGCTCTCTATACAATAGCCAGAACATGGAAGGAACCTAGATGCCCATCGACGAACGAATGGATCCAAAAGCTCTGGTACATATATACAATGGAATACTACACAGCTGTAAAGAGAAATGCAGAAGAATCAACCCTAATGAGGTGGCTGGATCTATCTAGAACGTATCATCAAAAGTGAAGTCAGTCAGAAAGAGAAGGACAAATACAGTATATTAACACATATATATGGAATCTAGTAGGATGGTGATGATGGCACACGCAGTGAAGCGACAGAAAGTCAGACATGGACAGTGGACATATGGACATTGTGGGGAAGGAACAGTGGGTGAGAGGCGTAAAGGAAGTAGCATGAAGGCCTGTACTATCATAAGTGAAGAAAATAGCTCTAGTCATTGCTCCGTGAGAAAAGGGGATCCTTCAGGGGTGCTGTGTGATGGTCGGGAGGGAGGGGGGGGGATATACATGTGACTAATCTGAGAACATGCATGTCTGTGAACAACAAAACTCTGTAAAAGTTAAAAGTAAAATAAAGGTTTAACAAAAAAAAAAAAAAAAAACCACGAGACCACCAGGGACGTCCACTTCTGGCTCTTTTCATCCTCCCTCCCACTGTCCATCCCCACTTGACGCCACCCCTCACGCTCCCCTTCTTCTCGCCACTTTCCTTCAGGGTCTTTCCCGCTCAGTCATGTGCTGCTCCTGCCAAAGCAAAGCAAGAATAGAGAAGAGGACATTCGGGAGACTCTCAGGCTGCCGTGGAGCCCAGCCTCCCACCCCGCCTCCCCTGCCCAACACGGGAACAACCCTGAACGTCAGGCCCTTCCCGCCCCAGCCGAGTGGGGCAGCCCCTTGCCTCCGAGTGGCCGGCGTGCCTCAGGAGGAAGGGGTGGAGTTGTCCAAAGCTGCAGAGAAAGGACTGGGGAATAGGAAAACCAAGATCTCCCTGCTTTGGGTGCTGAGTGAAAGGGGCACCCATTCGCTTGCGTCAGGTGCCACCTGCTGGTCCTGGGAAATACTGACTTTTCAAGCCTGAGTTCTGAGGAGTTTTATGAATTGCAATACTCAGTATCAATAACAATCATCACAGAGTGCTTTCTGTGTACTCCTGCTGTGCTAGGAGCCGACGAACGAATGGATCCAAAAGCTCTGGTACATATATACAATGGAATACTACACAGCTGTAAAGAGAAATGCAGAAGAATCAACCCTAATGAGGTGGCTGGATCTATCTAGAACGTATCATCAAAAGTGAAGTCAGTCAGAAAGAGAAGGACAAATACAGTATATTAACACATATATATGGAATCTAGTAGGATGGTGATGATGGCACATGCAGTGATGCGACAGAAAGACAGACATGGACAGTGGACATATGGACATTGTGGGGAAGGAACAGTGGGTGAGAGGCGTAAAGGAAGTAGCATGAAGGCCTGTACTATCATAAGTGAAGAAAATAGCTCTAGTCATTGCTCCGTGAGAAAAGGGGATCCTTCAGGGGTGCTGTGTGATGGTCGGGAGGGGAGGGAAGGGGGGGATATACATGTGACTAATCTGAGAACATGCATGTCTGTGAACAACAAAACTCTGTAAAAGTTAAAAGTAAAATAAAGGTTTAACAAAAAAAAAAAAAAAAAACCACGAGACCACCAGGGACGTCCACTTCTGGCTCTTTTCATCCTCCCTCCCACTGTCCATCCCCACTTGACGCCACCCCTCACGCTCCCCTTCTTCTCGCCACTTTCCTTCAGGGTCTTTCCCGCTCAGTCATGTGCTGCTCCTGCCAAAGCAAAGCAAGAATAGAGAAGAGGACATTCGGGAGACTCTCAGGCTGCCGTGGAGCCCAGCCTCCCACCCCGCCTCCCCTGCCCAACACGGGAACAACCCTGAACGTCAGGCCCTTCCCGCCCCAGCCGAGTGGGGCAGCCCCTTGCCTCCGAGTGGCCGGCGTGCCTCAGGAGGAAGGGGTGGAGTTGTCCAAAGCTGCAGAGAAAGGACTGGGGAATAGGAAAACCAAGATCTCCCTGCTTTGGGTGCTGAGTGAAAGGGGCACCCATTCGCTTGCGTCAGGTGCCACCTGCTGGTCCTGGGAAATACTGACTTTTCAAGCCTGAGTTCTGAGGAGTTTTATGAATTGCAATACTCAGTATCAATAACAATCATCACAGAGTGCTTTCTGTGTACTCCTGCTGTGCTAGGAGCCGACATAGACCTTCTTTAAGATCATCCTGTGTGGCACATGTGACTATCCTAGTTGTAAGAATGAGAAATGGAGACTCGGAAACATTTGCTCATCTGCCTGGAACACAGAGCTACACAAGGTGGACTTTGCCCGACTCTGCAGTGGCACTCCGCAAAAGGGTTCCCTGCCCCACCTGTAGCCACTTCCCCTCCTCTGTTCTTTTTCTTAAAGATACAGTTCGTGTGAAAAGGCAATGCATTAATTCATGTGGTTTAACATTCAAAAGGCACAGCCTGGTCCACAGAGGAAAGCTTCACGCTCAGCCTTTCCCATGGTTTCTCAACATCCTTTTCATTGGCCATCCATACTTCGAGCTTTTCCTTTACTCTTCCAGAGAAACGGTACATAGTTTAGCATACCTATGTATATATTCTTGGAGAAGGAAGTGGCAGCCCGCCCCAGGATTCTTGCCTGGGCAATCCCATGGACAGAGGAGCCTGGTGGGCTACAGTCCATGGAGGACAGAGGTAACTTCTCTCTACAGCTGCAAGAGTTGGACACGAATCAACAAGTAAAGCACCACCACTCCCATGCATATGTTCTTGCTCCCTTTGTTCTTTTTGGCTGTGATAGGTCTTTGTTGGGGCATGTGGGCTTTCTCTAGTTGCTGCACTCAGGCTTAGCGGCCCTGCAGCGTGTGGGATCCTAGCTCCCGAATCACGGACCTAGCCCAAGTCCCCTGAATTGGAAGGCAGATTCTTAACCACCAGACCACCAGGGGAGTCCCTCTTGCTCGCTGTTTTCAGAAATAGCAGCTCCCTGATTTCCCTGTTCTGAACTTTACTTGGTAAACACTAGAGATACATGTGACTCTAGTGTATTCTATTTTATGCAAGGACCACAGGTCACTTAATCTGTCTCCTTTTATTAATGAGTAGTTAGGTTATCTGAAGTGTTTTGCTATTATAAGTAATATCTTCTGCATGTGCTAGGAGCCCGACCACCTGCTGGTCCTGGGAAATACTGACTTTTCAAGCCTTTCTTTTATGAATTGCAATACTCAGTATCAATAACAATCATCACAGAGTGCTTTCTGTGTACTCCTGCTGTGCTAGGAGCCGACATAGACCTTCTTTAAGATCATCCTGTGTGGCACATGTGACTATCCTAGTTGTAAGAATGAGAAATGGAGACTCGGAAACATTTGCTCATCTGCCTGGAACACAGAGCTACACAAGGTGGACTTTGCCCGACTCTGCAGTGGCACTCCGCAAAAGGGTTCCCTGCCCCACCTGTAGCCACTTCCCCTCCTCTGTTCTTTTTCTTAAAGATACAGTTCGTGTGAAAAGGCAATGCATTAATTCATGTGGTTTAACATTCAAAAGGCACAGCCTGGTCCACAGAGGAAAGCTTCACGCTCAGCCTTTCCCATGGTTTCTCAACATCCTTTTCATTGGCCATCCATACTTCGAGCTTTTCCTTTACTCTTCCAGAGAAACGGTACATAGTTTAGCATACCTATGTATATATTCTTGGAGAAGGAAGTGGCAGCCCGCCCCAGGATTCTTGCCTGGGCAATCCCATGGACAGAGGAGCCTGGTGGGCTACAGTCCATGGAGGACAGAGGTAACTTCTCTCTACAGCTGCAAGAGTTGGACACGAATCAACAAGTAAAGCACCACCACTCCCATGCATATGTTCTTGCTCCCTTTTTTTCTTTTTGGCTGTGATAGGTCTTTGTTGGGGCATGTGGGCTTTCTCTAGTTGCTGCACTCAGGCTTAGCGGCCCTGCAGCGTGTGGGATCCTAGCTCCCGAATCACGGACCTAGCCCAAGTCCCCTGAATTGGAAGGCAGATTCTTAACCACCAGACCACCAGGGGAGTCCCTCTTGCTCGCTGTTTTCAGAAATAGCAGCTCCCTGATTTCCCTGTTCTGAACTTTACTTGGTAAACACTAGAGATACATGTGACTCTAGTGTATTCTATTTTATGCAAGGACCACAGGTCACTTAATCTGTCTCCTTTTATTAATGAGTAGTTAGGTTATCTGAAGTGTTTTGCTATTATAAGTAATATCTTCTATCAACACTGTTATACACGTGTGTACGAACAGGAGTAGGATAAAATCCTAAGGAAGATGTTGCCAAGTCTATGAATTTATGCATTAATATCATTTCTATTGATAGATACTGGAAAGTTGCCTTCATGGAGGTTGTATGAATGCAGAATTTATCAGCAATATATGAGCTTATCTCTTTCCCCACATTCTCCTCAACACAGTGTTGTAAACTTTAGATTTTGTGACTCTTGTGGATAAAAAGTAGCATTGTATTGAAGTTGTTATTTGTTCTATTTTTTTAAAATGTGGTTCATTATTAGAGTTTTTATTGAATTTGTTACAATATTGTTTCTGTTTTCTATATGTATATACATATACATATTTGGCCATGAGGCATGTGGGATCTCAGCTCCCCAAGCAGCTCCCCCTGCATTGGACACAAAGTCTTAACCTCATCAAGAAAATCCTTATTTGCTTCATTTTTAATGCCACTTAAGGAAGAAGGATATTGAACCCAGAGAGGAAAACTGGGGTGCAAGAGGCAAAGATGATACACACGTGCACACACACTCCACCACGACCGTCCCTCACTGAAACCCGTCTCAATGTGGGCAAGTCAGACTGAGGAATAGAAAATGACTCGTCTCCAAAAACAGTAACAATTAGAGTTAAGAACAAGGAATAATCAGAGATAACATGAGAGGAAGGCTGAGAAAGTAAAAACACTCTGAAGTTTTTGTTTCATATGGAAGGAGGGTAGAGATATTGATTGACTTTGGATGTTGCTAAGTTAGGTAGTTACGTTAAAATTGTCGGGGTAGATCTTAAGGTATAAACCTGAAAACCCGTGAGCCAGTAAGGAGGCAATGAGAGATTACTTAGAACATTTAATTAGTTTAATATAAGCGATGAAAGGAGAAAAAGGGAAGCAAAGAACATAACAAACTAGAAGGCACAATGTGTGATAATAGAAACAAACATAGACATCTTAGTAATAGCCTGAATTTAGGTGTGACAAGAAAGAAGGTCTTAGATTGGATTAACACTGTCACAGAATCCGGTCATACTCTCTTTCCATGAGTCACAAAGAAAACTGAAATACTGAAAAAGGTTAAAATCAAACCGTGTACTATGACACGACAAGCACTGACAGAAGCCAGTTCGTGCACTCACACCGACGTCTGAAACGTGCATAATGACAGCGCAAGGCCACCAGGACACTACGCAAAAACTGAATCCGTTTACACCTAGACACAAAGTCAGAAACAGGTAAGAAAATAGAGGCCACGGACAGTCCCCGGTAGACCAGCGGGTACGGACTCCATGCTCTCGGTGCGGAGGGTGGTCAAGTCCCTGGCCAGGGAAGCAGGATCCCTCAAGCTGCACTGCACGGCCAGTATGCACATAGACACACACGCCACACCACAGAAGACACGACAAACAGAGACGATGCTTCTTAGTAATTACAGAGGAAGTGGATAAATCGGTACGGACGTAGAATAAGCTTGCTGATGGCCTCGTTTATAATATGTGAGCCTCAACAGAATTCCCTAAAACTGATCAATCAAGCAGTTGTATTTAGAACATATTTAAGAGGACAAAAGTATACACAAAGACAAGCGAGGAGAAAGGGAAAGAATACCTTATTTGCTTCATTTTTAATGCCACTTAAGGAAGAAGGATATTGAACCCAGAGAGGAAAACTGGGGTGCAAGAGGCAAAGATGATACACACGTGCACACACACTCCACCACGACCGTCCCTCACTGAAACCCGTCTCAATGTGGGCAAGTCAGACTGAGGAATAGAAAATGACTCGTCTCCAAAAACAGTAACAATTAGAGTTAAGAACAAGGAATAATCAGAGATAACACGAGAGGAAGGCTGAGAAAGTAAAAACACTCTGAAGTTTTTGTTTCATATGGAAGGAGGGTAGAGATATTGATTGACTTTGGATGTTGCTAAGTTAGGTAGTTACGTTAAAATTGTCGGGGTAGATCTTAAGGTATAAACCTGAAAACCCGTGAGCCAGTAGGAGGCAATGAGAGATTACTTAGAACATTTAATTAGTTTAATATAAGCGATGAAAGGAGAGAAAGGAAGCAAAGAACATAACAAACTAGAAGGCACAATGTGTGATAATAGAAACAAACATAGACATCTTAGTAATAGCCTGAATTTAGGTGTGACAAGAAAGAAGGTCTTAGATTGGATTAACACTGTCACAGAATCCGGTCATACTCTCTTTCCATGAGTCACAAAGAAAACTGAAATACTGAAAAAGGTTAAAATCAAACCGTGTACTATGACACGACAAGCACTGACAGAAGCCAGTTCGTGCACTCACACCGACGTCTGAAATGTGCATAATGACAGCGCAAGGCCACCAGGACACTACGCAAAAACTGCATCTGTTTACACCTAGACACAAAGTCAGAAACAAGTAAGAAAATAGAGGCCACGGACAGTCCCCGGTAGACCAGCGGGTACGGACTCCATGCTCTCGGTGCGGAGGGTGGTCAAGTCCCTGGCCAGGGAAGCAGGATCCCTCAAGCTGCACTGCACGGCCAGTATGCACATAGACACACACGCCACACCACAGAAGACACGACAAACAGAGACGATGCTTCTTAGTAATTACAGAGGAAGTGGATAAATCGGTACGGACGTAGAATAAGCTTGCTGATGGCCTCGTTTATAATATGTGAGCCTCAACAGAATTCCCTAAAACTGATCAATCAAGCAGTTGTATTTAGAACATATTTAAGAGGACAAAAGTATACACAAAGACAAGCGAGGAGAAAGGGAAAGAATAGAAGCTAGCTTTCTGATGCTTCTAGTAGAAAACGAATAGGAACTATCTGAAGAAGACAGACATTAACTGCATTATATACAAATAAAATTTTCAAAACAATTCCAACGTATATACCTTCCTAAATATCTGCAAAACTGCTCTTTAGAATAACACCAAAAGACATAGTGAAAGATTTTTAAATATTATGAATAATGTGTTGTTATATTGAACAGAAAATAATAACCTCCAAATTACACTGAATTCCTTTTCCATATTAATAATTGTAATTGGACTTAACTCATTAAAATATGAAAATTAAAGATAGTTTCAGATTGGATTAAAAGAAAGAGTCTACTATTTGCAATATACAAAAGACATGCTTAAAGATAAAGCATATCTTAACAAGAAAGATTGATTCTTATTTTCAGTTTTAAATTTTAATCTTTTGGCTGCTCCACATGGCTTGTGGGATCTGAGTTTCCCAACCAGGGACTGAACCCACTCCCCATTCAGTGAAAGCTTGGAGTCTTAAACACTGGGTCCCCAGGTTCATTTATTATAAAAGAGTCGTCTGTTTATTCAATAAGTAAAGTGATGGACAAAGGCATAACAAGAAAATGCAAACCTAAGGAAAACAGAGGTCACAATCCTATTATTAAGCAAGATGAAACTCAGATGCATCTTCCCAGATTGATTGAGGTAAGAAGCCACTTGATAATATTAAGTGTTAGTGGCTCAGTCTCAGACTCTTTGTGACACCATGGCCCATCAGGCTCCTCTGTCCATGGGATTCTCCAAGCAAGAATACTGGAGTGGGTAGCCATGCCCTTCTCCAGGGCATATTCCTGACCCAGGGATCAAACGTGGGTCTCCCACATTATGGGCAGATTCTTTACTGTCTGAGCCATCAGGGAATGTAAAATTAAAAACGGGCATCTGGGCTTCCCTGGTGGTCCACTGGGTAAAGAGTCCACCCTGCAATGTAAGGGGCACCAGTCCGATTCCTGGCACGGGAAGATTCCACATGCCGCGCAGTGGCTGGACCGGTGTGCCTGATTAGGAGCCAGTGCTCTGGAGTGCATTCGCCTGTCACGGTATCTCTGATTAATAGAAGCGAGGAAACACTATTACCTCTGTACTATTTTCAGAGAACTTCAACCTACACAATGTAGCTCCCTCTAATTTAAGAGAATAGAACTTCAACAGTAAAAAGGCCTGGAGTTTAAATCAAGATCAGATTTATTAACATAAAGAACATCAAGTCAGCAGTAGTATATCTCAGTAATTAGCATCAGTACATTGCATCAAAGTTGAAGTTCAGAACTCAAACAACAACAATTCAGAACTTTAAAAATCATTTCAGAACTCAATCAACAAAGTAACCGATCTTACCCCAGAGTTGGAGAGCAACAATCTCACCTCACATGCAGCTGAGTTCAGTGAGTGCACCACCATACAATCTATTCTCCCCCCTTTTATAAGAAAATCTTGTTGTCATTTGTCCCCTACGCCACTTTTCCAGCTGGTAAAGGGTCGGGGGCCTCGCTGAACTCTCGGGTGGACAATTGCCGCACGGTCAGTTTCCCAAGCGGCGCCCTGCCATCATCTTATCCTTTCAAGAGTACAGGCCTTGTAAATCATTGTAAGCATTCAAGATCAGAAAGAAACCGTGAAGCTAATCACAGCTGCATATACTTCTGCTTTTATTCATATTCTAAAAATCATATTTATTAAAAGGCAAACTATCTCTTTATTTTACTCGAATTTATGACCTAAGGAAAAGAACTGCTTCAGGCTTCTATACATGCAGACCTTCAACATGAGCTAGGAGTTAAACTAACTTATTCTTAGAAAAGCAAATAGATAAGATTGGAATGTTGCCATTAGGGTTTTTCTGATCTGCCTGCAGCTTTCAGGCTTTGTTTATGGGAGGCAGTCTTACGAGTGGAAGGTTTGCTGGTGGAAGGCTCACAGGTGGCAGCCTATTGAGGCGCCTGGCGGTGAGCCGCAGATTCCTTACTGCTGCTGGATGTGTTTTGGCTAGCCTGGCCAGGGTTTCTCTTGGAAACAAACTTTTTCTCTTTAGTGTTAACATACACACTCTCTCTAGGCAACATCATTTGCATCCATTTCTCAGCCTCATCATCAGAGCTAACATCACTCTCTAGTGGGTGGACTGAAAGTCTTGGTATTTTATCTGGGGTTTGAGGCTCATCTGAATCACTCTCTTCTTCACTAAATTCCCTATATCCTGATGCCCAGTATATCCCCAGAAATTCTCCTGAGTCTGCCCACGACACGCCCAGAGCCTGTGCTCTGCTACATGAGAGGCCACTGCAATGGAAGGCCCACACAGGCCAAAGAACAAAGATGGATGAAAAATAAATAAATGAAAGACCAATAAAAGTGGGCAAAATTTTTTTAACAAAATGTGTATCTAAGAGATATGTAAGTTCCAAATAGCATATGTGTAACTCTCGTGGAGCAGAAATTAAGGTAGATACCAGTGAAAGGGTTTTACCTCGATTTGAGACTTAAACCCAGGGCCCAGACCTGATTGAACCCTGTTTGGGACTTGAACCCACGTGACTGGGGCTTGAACCTAGCCAAAATTGGTTTGGGACTCGAATCCACGTGGCTAAGGCTTAACCCCAACCCAAACTCTGCTTGGGACTTGAACCCACGTAGTCAGGACTCAATCCCGGCCAAAACCCTGTCTGGGACTCAAACCCATGTGGCCAGGACTTAATCCAGCACTCACCCAACGTCTGGACCCACTGAGGCTCAGGTTCTTCGTGCCTCAATGCAGAAGAAATTCAGCAAGAGACAGAGTGATAGACAAGAAGAGGATTTATTAGGATAGGGTACTTGTAAGAAGTGCAAGCGGGCAGGCAGGAAAACTCTGCTCTGTTCTCTCTTCGACTGAGTGGGCAGCAATATATATAGGAGAGTAGAAGACCGCGCCCCCCGCAAGTAGACGCAGATGCAGGACATACATCACTGGTTGCTTCTTTGCCAGCTTCTCCTTCATCAGCTGTTTATACCCAGTCGAGCCTGCTTTACTGAACAAGGAGCAGCTCTCCTGAGTTATCGCCAACTCACTGGCCTCCCAACCTTTCTCAGGTGTCTCCCTTTTACCTACCATCCCCTACTAGGACTCTACAACCACCTACCTATTCTACTCTGTCCCTATCACCAGGAAAATATTCAGAAATGAAGTAATAGGTGATTTTAATTCACTTGTCTTAGGACAAAACAAATCAAGTAGACAAAACATATGAGCACAGAAGATGTTATTCATATAGTAAAGAATCAGATCTGATGGATCTACATTGATATTTCTTCATTGAAAATTTGGTACATAATTTTCCAAGCTTCAACAAAACATTGATGAAAACGGACCACACGTTCTGGCCCAATAAACTTCAATAATTTCCCCAAAGTAGGAATCACATAGATAGTATTCTCTGACGATAATGGGTTTCCCTGTTGGCTCAGATGGTGAAGAATCTGCCTGCAATGCGGGAGACCTAGGTTCAATTCCTGGGTTGGGGAGATCCCCTGGAGAAGGGCATGGCAACCCACTCCAGTATTCTTTTTTTTTTTTTAAAGATTTATTTATTTATTTATTTTGGGTGGGGGTCGGGTTGGGGAGGGAGGGGAGCCGGCGGGCCACTCCCACTGGTCTTTCGTTCCTCCGTTTTCATCTGTCTTTGTTCTTTGGCTCCTGCGGGCCTCCCATCGCGGTGGCTTCCGTTGTCGCAGAGCGCCAGCTCTGGGCGCATGCGCTCCAGAGCTCCGGCTCGGTGATTGGACACATCAGTACAGCCGCTCTGCGGCACATGGGATCTTCCCAGGCCAGGGATCGAACCGGCGCCCCTTGCACTGCAAGGCGGTGTCCCTATCCACTGGACCACCAGGGGAAGCCCCCACTCCAGTATTCTTGCCTGAAGATTCCCCATGGACAGAGGAGCCTGGTGGGCTGCAGGAGTAATAGTAAATTATATTAAATAATTACAAACTATAAATTATAATTTATAATAATAAACTAGAATAAATACTTATAAATTATATTGTGTATATGATTATATAGTTATACATATAATTTATAATTGTTTTTAAAATTTAAACTATTTTTACTATATAAAATATATGTATTTAAATATATATATAAATATGTAAACTGTATGTGTAAATTTATATATGAATATATATTTAAATTTATAAATATTATATCATATATTTATGTTTATAATATTTGTAGGTATGTTGATTTGTATAGAATTATATATTGGTTTACATATCTATAAAATATGTGATTATATAATATATAATATATAACAGATACAGAAAAGAGATAACCAATGATATATTATATATATGTTAATGTATATATACATTATACATTATTATGCATTATATATATACACTACATACTATTATAATTATGGTATATGCTATATATTGCATTACATTTTTATTTATATTCATATCATATTATATAAAAAATATATTTACATGAGTGTATGTTAACCCCAGGCTCCTGGTATTATTCCTCCCCCTCCCACATGTTTCCATCTTGGTGACCATAAGTTTGCTTTCAATACCGTTAGATCTGTTTCTGTTTTGTCAATACGGTTGTATGCATCATTTTTTAAATTACACTTCACACAAGTGGTATCATATATCAGCTACCACAGTCTTTCTCTGTCTGACTAACTTCGCTTAGTATGAAGTAAGGCCCATCCATGTTGCTGCAAATGGCATTATTTTGTTCTTTTTGAGTAACACTCCACTGCATCTCTGTACCATGTCGTTTTCACCCATTCCTCTGTCAATGCATATTTACATTTCTTTTGTGTCTTGGCTATTGTAAATAGCGTTTCAGTGAACATTAAGGTGATGTGTCTTTTTTTTTTTTTTTTAAAGATTTATTTATTTATTTATTTTTGGGCGGGGGTCAGGTTGGGGAGGGAGGGGAGCAGGCGGGCCACTTCTATTGGTCTTTCATTTCTCTATTTTCGTCCATCTTTGTTCTTTGGCTCCTGTGGGCCTCCCATCGCGGTGGCATCTGTCGTTGCAGAGCACCGGCTCTGGGCGCATGCGCTCCAGAGCTCCGGCTCAGTAATTGGACACATGGGTCCAGCCGCTCCGCGGCACGTGGGATCTTCCCAGGCCAGGGATCGAACCGGCGCCCCTTGCACTGCAAGGCGGTGTCCTTACCCACTGGACCACCAGGGGAAGCCCCGGTGATGTGTCTTTTTAAAAGTTATGGTTTTCTCCCGATATGTGCCCAGGAGCGAGACTGCTGATCAAATGGTGGTTCTATTTTTGCTTTTTAAAGATGCTCCATGCTGTTCTCCACAGTGGCTGTACCCATTTGCACTCCCACCACCAGTGTAGGAGGTTCCCTTTTCTGCATACCCTCTCCAGCATTTGTTGTTTTCAATCTTTTACTAATTGTGGCTACAGTTGGTCTTCGTGGCTGCAGCAGACTTCTCTAGCTGTGGTGAGCAGAGGCCGCTCCTCATTGCAGAGCACAGGCTTTAGGGCACACGGGCTTCAGTAGCTGTAGGCCATGGGCTTTGTTGCCCTACAGCATGTGCAATCTTCTCAGACCAGGGACTGAACCCTTGTCCCCTGCACTGGCGAGCAGATTCTCATTTACTGTATGACCAGAGAAGTCCCAGCCTTTGTTCATGCACTTTTTGATGATGGCCATGCTGACCAGTGTTAGTTTAGCCTTTTTCTGTAAGGGACACATTTTTTTAAAAGTGGTATCATATATCAGCTACCACAGTCTTTCTCTGTCTGACTAACTTCGCTTAGTATGAAGTAAGGCCCATCCATGTTGCTGCAAATGGCATTATTTTGTTCTTTTTGAGTAACACTCCACTGCATCTCTGTACCATGTCGTTTTCACCCATTCCTCTGTCAATGCATATTTACATTTCTTTTGTGTCTTGGCTATTGTAAATAGCGTTTCAGTGAACATTAAGGTGATGTGTCTTTTTTTTTTTTTTTTAAAGATTTATTTATTTATTTATTTTTGGGCGGGGGTCAGGGTGGGGAGGGAGGGGAGCAGGCGGGCCACTTCTATTGGTCTTTCATTTCTCTATTTTCGTCCATCTTTGTTCTTTGGCTCCTGTGGGCCTCCCATCGCGGTGGCATCTGTCGTTGCAGAGCACCGGCTCTGGGCGCATGCGCTCCAGAGCTCCGGCTCAGTAATTGGACACATGGGTCCAGCCGCTCCGCGGCACGTGGGATCTTCCCAGGCCAGGGATCGAACCGGCGCCCCTTGCACTGCAAGGCGGTGTCCTTACCCACTGGACCACCAGGGGAAGCCCCGGTGATGTGTCTTTTTAAAAGTTATGGTTTTCTCCCGATATGTGCCCAGGAGCGAGACTGCTGATCAAATGGTGGTTCTATTTTTGCTTTTTAAAGATGCTCCATGCTGTTCTCCACAGTGGCTGTACCCATTTGCACTCCCACCACCAGTGTAGGAGGTTCCCTTTTCTGCATACCCTCTCCAGCATTTGTTGTTTTCAATCTTTTACTAATTGTGGCTACAGTTGGTCTTCGTGGCTGCAGCAGACTTCTCTAGCTGTGGTGAGCAGAGGCCGCTCCTCATTGCAGAGCACAGGCTTTAGGGCACACGGGCTTCAGTAGCTGTAGGCCATGGGCTTTGTTGCCCTACAGCATGTGCAATCTTCTCAGACCAGGGACTGAACCCTTGTCCCCTGCACTGGCGAGCAGATTCTCATTTACTGTATGACCAGAGAAGTCCCAGCCTTTGTTCATGCACTTTTTGATGATGGCCATGCTGACCAGTGTTAGTTACTTCAAGTCAAAATTATCTCAGTGTTATGTTACCTCAGTGTAATTTTGACTTGCATTTCTCTAGTAATTAATGATGTTAAGCATCCTTTCATGTACTTTTTGGCCATCTGTATGCTTCTCTGGAGCAAGAAAATATTTTGATTTTGTATAGTCCTTGTAATCATCCTGTTTGGCAATGCATACAGACAGATGTGGACGTGGGAATAAAGACTGAGAAGGAAAAGCAGTGAACACAGTCTGGAGGAGTGGAGAACAGTCACGAGAGACCTCCCTAGTGAACACAGCTGAGAATGGTGCATTCTCTCAGTCTGGGAAGTTTCATTAAGGACAAACTCTAGCTTCTTCTACCACCTGCTCAGAATCCTTGCTCTGAGGGTAGACTTCAGTGTCAACATCACAGTCTTCTCCCAATAGAGGACCCGAGGTCCTGTTCTGTACCTAATCTGGAAACCAAGAATTACGACGAAATTATTCTGTGATTTTATTTATGCCAGCTTTAGCAATCTTAAATATTCTCCAACACGCTATTTCCTTCATTGGTGGTTTAGTCACTAAGTCGTGATCTCCTTCATGAGCAGTTACTAATTAATCAATTCCTTTGTAATACTTTTGAGGTTTGCACATTTTTCACCTGTACCAACTCTGGGCAACCAGTTGTATTAATTTGGTAGGTGGCATCAAAAGAACTCTTTGTCATCCATTTTAAAGATGCTCCATGCTGTTCTCCACAGTGGCTGTACCCATTTGCACTCCCACCACCAGTGTAGGAGGTTCCCTTTTCTGCATACCCTCCAGCATTTGTTGTTTTCAATCTTTTACTAATTGTGGCTACAGTTGGTCTTCGTGGCTGCAGCAGACTTCTCTAGCTGTGGTGAGCAGAGGCCGCTCCTCATTGCAGAGCACAGGCTTTAGGGCACACGGGCTTCAGTAGCTGTAGGCCATGGGCTTTGTTGCCCTACAGCATGTGCAATCTTCTCAGACCAGGGACTGAACCCTTGTCCCCTGCACTGGCGAGCAGATTCTCATTTACTGTATGACCAGAGAAGTCCCAGCCTTTGTTCATGCACTTTTTGATGATGGCCATGCTGACCAGTGTTAGTTACTTCAAGTCAAAATTATCTCAGTGTTATGTTACCTCAGTGTAATTTTGACTTGCATTTCTCTAGTAATTAATGATGTTAAGCATCCTTTCATGTACTTTTTGGCCATCTGTATGCTTCTCTGGAGCAAGAAAATATTTTGATTTTGTATAGTCCTTGTAATCATCCTGTTTGGCAATGCATACAGACAGATGTGGACGTGGGAATAAAGACTGAGAAGGAAAAGCAGTGAACACAGTCTGGAGGAGTGGAGAACAGTCACGAGAGACCTCCCTAGTGAACACAGCTGAGAATGGTGCATTCTCTCAGTCTGGGAAGTTTCATTAAGGACAAACTCTAGCTTCTTCTACCACCTGCTCAGAATCCTTGCTCTGAGGGTAGACTTCAGTGTCAACATCACAGTCTTCTCCCAATAGAGGACCCGAGGTCCTGTTCTGTACCTAATCTGGAAACCAAGAATTACGACGAAATTATTCTGTGATTTTATTTATGCCAGCTTTAGCAATCTTAAATATTCTCCAACACGCTATTTCCTTCATTGGTGGTTTAGTCACTAAGTCGTGATCTCCTTCATGAGCAGTTACTAATTAATCAATTCCTTTGTAATACTTTTGAGGTTTGCACATTTTTCACCTGTACCAACTCTGGGCAACCAGTTGTATTAATTTGGTAGGTGGCATCAAAAGAACTCTTTGTCATCCATTTTCTCTTTCAAATGACAAAGTAACTGTGAAACGGGGTATTCTTTCACTTTGCAGAAACTAATGAAGTAATTAAGTTGGTTGATGCATGATGTTTCCAAATTTTTAAAAATGATATAGACCCTAGAGGGCAGTTGCTATGAGCAACCATGAACAGGCTTTGTACTAGAGAGTTGTATGTGCTACATTTACTAGAATGCATATGGTTTACATTTTCTATATTTCTATATCAAAAAGAGAAACATGTTTATTTTTCTGATCTCATCTGTGTGCCTGAATTTTTCAACTCCCTGTTTTCCTTGAGTCAATATTTATTGAGGGGCTCTCTTCTAGGCACTGGGAATCCATCAGTGGAGGAAGAATTCCTAGTCTTCTGAAGCTCATTTCTATCAGGACTGACTGCATTATACCCAGCAAAACTCATGGATTGAACTAGATCATGTCTACTGCAGCTTCTAGGCCTTAGATCCTGTGATGAGGTAACATGGCATGTTCAATGGGCAGCTGGTCAGTGCCCTGAGATCACGGAGCAGCCGGTTTGCCAAATGGACTTGCTTCTTGTTCACTCAAGTTCTAATTAACCAGATTTGGGTTTGTATCTATATGATCCTTTAACAGAATATTAAGTTCAATGTGTCTTCCACCCAGATCTGTATTGATACAGCTGCAAACTTCCTCAGTAAAGGCAGTGACAGCGATAATTAAGAACAGCCTAAGGAGGGAAGGAAGGATGCAGGCATAAGGGGACAGAAGAGAGGGGTTTCTTTGACTGGGCTGGAAAGCACCTCATTACCTCTTCTCCCTTCCCTGAATTTCCGTATCCCCCATTGCCCCTTTCAGAGCTGTGCAGACCAAGGTAACATGAGAAAAGGGAGATGCAGAGGCTACTTGGGGAAAGCCCCTTAGAAAGTATGAAGTTTCCACAGGGATTCCCTCCATGAATTTGGAGAAATCCAACTTAAATTCTATCTCGATTGCCTTTTGGTGGTAGAAATATCACATCACATCCTTGGGTCAGTGATCCATGGTTGCCAAATCAAAGCAGACCTGAGTCTAAGATTCCGCTTCAGAACTTTTTCCAACGACAATTTTATTTTATGGTTAACTTAACATTGTGACCATACACCTCACTTGGACATGAAACCCAGTGTTCTTTCAGCTCATCTCTGATTTGCTGAGGATGCTTTAATTGAGATAGTTTTGTCCCCAAAAGCCCACCCACGCAAGGTCCCCGACTGCCTCTCCCACCTCACCTTCCCCTCCTAAGCACGCCCTGCAACCTAACCCCAAGAGATGACCATTAAAGTCCTTGAGTTTATGAGGCTACAAAAAATACGTTAACTTGGACACTAATAAATAAAGGGAAATAATTCAATGTAGATTGCTTCTTTCTACAGTGCCATGTGGCAAATCACTTGCCAGTGAAGGGAAGAATCTCTTTATAGAAGCACCAAAGCATGTAAATGAAGGAGGGATGATAGAATTAGCTCACCCCCATCCACATTTCCCTGTGAATTAAATGAGGCAGGCAGTGGGCATCAGTGGTTGCTGTCATGAAGAGAGACAAACAAAGTGTCTCATGGTGAGCTCACTGCACCACCTCCAGATGTTCCGGAGGAATGACCTCAAAGTCTAATCCCGCCTCTGCAACCAGATGCCAATTTGAGGGACATGCAGAGTACAGCCCTGGGCGGGGAAGATCCCCTGTAAGAAGGAGGGCACGGCAGCCCACTCCAGTCCTTTCGCCTGGAGAATCCTCATGGACAGCAGAGCCTGGTGGACTGCACTCCACGGGACTCACAAAGAATCAGACATGACTGAGCGACTAAGCACGCACGCATGCAGAGAACAGGGAAGCGTGTTAAACTGCACCAAGTGTCTCAATCAGCAAAATCCAGGCTTCAGAGAACTCTGTAGGCCAAACAGCTCAGGAATTTCAATGTATTAATCACAAGGAACAAAAAGGAATGGAGGAAAAGCCTGTAAATTTGAAGAAACATAAAAAACAACGAAATAAAAAGGAACACATTTGACTTTGTTCTAATAATGTGGGTGAACCTAGAGTCTATTATACCAAGTGAAATTAGTCAGAAAGAGAAAGACAAACACTGCAAGTTAACACATGTATATGGAATCTAGAAGATGGTCCTGAGACGGTCGTGATAAACCTGTCTGCAGGGCAGCAGTGGAGGTGCAGACAGAGAGAACGGGCTTGTGGACACAAGGCAGGAGGGAGAGGATGGGATGAATTGAGAGCAGCATTGAAACGTATCCATTACCAAGTGTAAAATTAGATGGCCAGTGGACATTTGATGTAGGACGCAGGGAACTCAAATCCAGGGCTCCGTGACAGCCTGAGAGGGTGGAGTAGAGAGAGAGGTGGGAGGGAGGCTCAAGAGGGAGGGGACATACGTATACCTATGGCTGATTCATGTTGATGTTTGGCAGAAAACAACAAAAGCAAATATCCTTCAACTACAAAAACTTTAATAAAGAAATTTAAACTTCAAATAAAGAAAACTAAGCCAGAGTGTCCACAAATTTAAGCTTGAATAAACAGACTACAAAGTTATTTTTTAAGTAGTTGATATAATGATCAGGATATTAAAGATATTATTACTTTTATCTCTTAAAAGCATTTTGAATTTACTCTGTTTAAATATTTATGTATTCTCTTGGCTGTGATGGGTCTTAGGTATGGTACACAGGATCTTTTTTAGTTGTGGCACGCCAACTCTTAATTGAGGCATGTGGGATCCAGTTCCCTGACCAGGGATTGCACCCAGGCCCCCTGCGCTGGGGACATGGAGTCTTACCCACTGAACCACCAGGGAAGTCCCATGATTACTTTTTTTTTATTTAAGTATTTTATTTATATTTAATTGGCTGCATTGGGTCTCCTCTCCGTTGTAGCATGTGGAAGCTAGTTCCCTGACCAGGGACTTAACCTGGGCCCCCTGCATTGGGAGCACAGAGTCTTAGCCACTGGACCACCAGGGAATTCCCCCATGATTACTTTTTTAAACTTTACTGAAGTATAGTTGATTTACACTGTTGTAGTAATTTCTGCTGTACAACAAAGTAAGCAGTTTGGGATTGGAAGGAGCTGGGTCTTAGAGGATTTCTGGGCCCTGTCCTTGAGAATGGGGGCCAGTGTGTCTGGGAGGAGGATGAAGGGCAGAAGGGTGAGAGATGCATGATCTCAGAACACGACCCTCCAGCATCAGTCCAGGACTCCTCCAAGGGCTCACGGAACAAGTCATCCAGATGGCTGACCTCGTGGAGGTCCTTCACTTAGACCAGGGCCACCCAGTCCCTCTGCAGGCTCTCAGGGAGAGGCTTTGATTCGAACCTAGTGTGGCTGTGGCGGAAGCCCGGCCCCTGGGACCTGCAGGGACAGCAAGACAGTCTCATGAGGCCCTCACCCTCCAGTGTGAGGACTCAGTCAACAACACCACTTACATCTAACCCCTATGACCTTCCCTCCCCCGAAGGCTGGGTGAGTGATCTGGCACCCAAAGATAAGGAAGGAGACAGTACCTCATTGCCAAGCAACTGAGTCTCCGCACGGCCTGGAATAGAAAAGGAAGAAACAGGATGCATCAGTTAGGATCAAAAGTGATTGTCTTGAGTGGTGGGAGACAACCCGCCATAACAGAGTTCATCTCTGATGACCTCCCTGGAATGTTTCTGGCTTCAGAAAAGACTATCCCATTGATCCCTGAGAAGTATGGTCAGCCCTTTCCTGCCTTGCATCTTAGACGTTAGGAAAAGTGGGAAGTGGGGGAATCCAAGAGGGCAGGGGGCAGGATGCTCCACAGAACTTATTACCTCTCCGGGCCCTGACGTGGATGACAATTCCCACCAGAAAGAAGACTAGCCCAACCAGGAAGGCTGCAACTCCACTCAGCATCTTTCTCCAAGAACATTCAGACTGGACTCCTATGAGAAATAGGTCTTAAAGTCAGCCAAAAGCTCCCAATACTTGTTGCTCCTTCCTGAAACCCCATCTGTCTGCAATGTAGGAGACCCGGGTTCAATCTCTGGGTAGGGAAGATTGCCTGGAGAAGGGAATGAGCACTCACTCCAGTATTCTTGCCTAGAGAATTCCATGGGCAACGGAGCCTGGGTGGCTACAGTCCATGGGGTCGCAAAAAGTCAGACATGACTGAGCCACTAACACTTTCCCCTGAAATCCCAGAGCCTGTGCTGGACATCAACCCAATGCTATCTAGAGGAGGAATACATCTTTGAATCAAGGGTTTGTACTCATGGAGTTTCCGTTAATGCTTCTTGTAGCCAGTAAGAATGCCCCCTGTAAGTGCCAAGACCAAAGTACTAGAAGACACTAGTTCCCAAAACTGGAAGTGAGTGATGAGGTGATTAAGCCTCCTTGTTTCTTGGAAGATCTGCCATGGGTTTTCCACCCACACCCGGTGGCCCCACTTTCTATGACTCCCTAGGTCAGAGGGAAGAGCTAAGGTTGTGGCCAAGCTGAATGCGTAGGTAACACAGGCCCCATCTTCAGTCAGATTGACTTGAGTTGGGGCCAGAAAGTACAAGCTGGTTCTCACTCCACTCCACAGAAACAGGGGCTGGCAGGCTGGGGTGGTCAACGAGGCAGGTGTAGACCTCTCCAAGCACAGGCGTCATGGCCAGCATCACCATCGTCTGGAAAGGATGCCTGTGGACATGACCCTTCCTCCCAGGATGCATCAGTTAGGATCAAAAGTGATTGTCTTGAGTGGTGGGAGACAACCCGCCATAACAGAGTTCATCTCTGATGACCTCCCTGGAATGTTTCTGGCTTCAGAAAAGACTATCCCATTGATCCCTGAGAAGTATGGTCAGCCCTTTCCTGCCTTGCATCTTAGACGTTAGGAAAAGTGGGAAGTGGGGGAATCCAAGAGGGCAGGGGGCAGGATGCTCCACAGAACTTATTACCTCTCCGGGCCCTGACGTGGATGACAATTCCCACCAGAAAGAAGACTAGCCCAACCAGGAAGGCTGCAACTCCACTCAGCATCTTTCTCCAAGAACATTCAGACTGGACTCCTATGAGAAATAGGTCTTAAAGTCAGCCAAAAGCTCCCAATACTTGTTGCTCCTTCCTGAAACCCCATCTGTCTGCAATGTAGGAGACCCGGGTTCAATCTCTGGGTAGGGAAGATTGCCTGGAGAAGGGAATGAGCACTCACTCCAGTATTCTTGCCTAGAGAATTCCATGGGCAACGGAGCCTGGGTGGCTACAGTCCATGGGGTCGCAAAAAGTCAGACATGACTGAGCCACTAACACTTTCCCCTGAAATCCCAGAGCCTGTGCTGGACATCAACCCAATGCTATCTAGAGGAGGAATACATCTTTGAATCAAGGGTTTGTACTCATGGAGTTTCCGTTAATGCTTCTTGTAGCCAGTAAGAATGCCCCCTGTAAGTGCCAAGACCAAAGTACTAGAAGACACTAGTTCCCAAAACTGGAAGTGAGTGATGAGGTGATTAAGCCTCCTTGTTTCTTGGAAGATCTGCCATGGGTTTTTCCACCCACACCCGGTGGCCCCACTTTCTATGACTCCCTAGGTCAGAGGGAAGAGCTAAGGTTGTGGCCAAGCTGAATGCGTAGGTAACACAGGCCCCATCTTCAGTCAGATTGACTTGAGTTGGGGCCAGAAAGTACAAGCTGGTTCTCACTCCACTCCACAGAAACAGGGGCTGGCAGGCTGGGGTGGTCAACGAGGCAGGTGTAGACCTCTCCAAGCACAGGCGTCATGGCCAGCATCACCATCGTCTGAAAGGTCCAGTCTCCATTACTGATGATGCCTGTGGACATGACCCCCTTTCTCTGTTCCTGCCCATTCCGGAACCACGTGATCTTGATGTCCCCTGGGTAGAAACCTGTCACCAAGCAAAGCAGCAGATTGTGGTGCTGCAGGGCTGGGGTCTTCTCCGGATACACTGTCACCTCTGGTTGCACTAGGGTGGAGAGAAGAAAGGAGAGGTGGTGTTGGAGATCCACAAGCCAGCACCAGAGTGCCTCTAGGGGCTGTCTCTGCCCCGAATCTCTTTCCCAGACCACCCAAGCGACAACCGCAAATGTGGGCAATGCTCACCCCCGAGGACTCCATGACACTGGATACATCGGTGTCCCCAAGGAGGATGCAGTCTTTATCAGACTCTCCCACAGTTGACCCTTGCATTCAGGAAGACACTAGCCCTTCAAGTTGCCAAGAACTGGGGTCAGGGACCAAGACCACAGTGGTCTGACCCCTGAGGACAGTGAGTGAGTCACAAGTGGGGACAGAACATATATAGTCTCCCCTTCTCCTGACCCATCTATCCTGAGCAGGAAACCGCCCAGGACAAGGAAGGGCCATAGCCAGGCTCCCGCCAGGGAGAGCCCAGTTTCCACCTCACCTTTCCTCCCCACAGTGAAGGGTGCACCCAGCTCGTAGTTGCGTCTGCAGACCATGTCCACAGAGGCTCTACATGTTGCCAGTATATCCGGCCGACTGTTCCAATGTTCAGCGTCGGGTTTCCCCAGTTCCGTCAAGGCCACAAACATCCCCACGTCACTGTCAAAATGTGTGTACTCCTCCAGGTTAAAGATGAATCTGACCACAAACCGCACCTTCTCTGTCCCATTGGTGAAGTAACAATCAGCCTTCGCCTGGGTCACAAAATCTTCTAGAAAACAAAAAGAAGACTATGAACCTGCCCTTCTTTAGGAAACCCATACCCGGTATATCATGACAAACCATGTGGGTTGGAGAGGAGGCCTTTGACCTGAGTAAATCAGCTTAATGTAGCCTCTGCTTATCCGGGCCCCACACTGGTTTCTCTTAGCAAAGAGACATCCGTTCTTTAAAGAAGATGTGGTACATATTTACAATGGAATATTACTCAGCCATAGAAAAGAACAAAATAATGCCATTTGCAGCAACATGGATACACCCAAAGATTATCATACTGAGTGAAGTAGGTCAGACAGAAAAAGACAAGTATCATATAGTATTGCTTATATGTGAAATTTTATAAAATGGTACAAATGAACTTACCTACAAACAGAAATAGAATATAGATATATAAAACAAACTTATAGTTGCCAGGGGTAAGAAAGGGAGGAATAAATTGAGAGATCAGGATTAACTAAATATAGAATGGATAACTGGGTTTCCTTGTTGGTCCAGTGGGTAAAGAGTCTGCCTTGCAGTGCAAGGAGCACGGGTTCAATCCCTGGCCCAGGAAAATCCCTCGTGCCACGGAGCAGCTAGACTGGTGTGTTCAGAGCTAGCACTCTGGAGCACATGCACCCAGAGCTGGTGCTCTGCACTGAGAGAGGCCACTGCAATAGGAGACCCACACATGCAGAAGAACAAAGATGGATCCGAAAATAAATAAATAAACCAATGAAAGAGGCCAAAAAAATTTTTTAAGTCTTTAAAATGGATAACTAATAAGGACCTACTGTATAGCATAGGAAACTCTACTTACTACTTTGTAATAACCTAATGGGGGAAAAAATCTTAAAAAGAGTGGATATGTGGGTATGTATAACTGATTCACTTTGATGCACACCTGAAACTAACACAACAGTGTTAGTTAGCAAATTAACTGTATTCCAATGAATTTAAAAAAAAAAATGAACACCCATTCTTAGAAACAGACATAGAGAACAGACTTATGGCCATTGAGGGAAGAGTGGGTGAGAGGTATGGAAAGAGTAACATAGAAACCTACACCATCATGTGTAAAATAGGCAGCCATTGTGAATGTGCTGTAAGACTAAGAGAACTTTCACGGGGGCTATGCAGCAACCTGGAGGGGTGGGATGGGGAAGAAGGGGGAGTGGGGCTCAGGTGGGAGGTGGGCTCAGGTGGGAGGGGTCAAGGGTATACCTATGATCGATTTGGGTTTATGCATAGCAGTAAACAACAAAACTCTGTAAAAGCAAGATAAAAATAATTAATAAATTTTCAAAATTTTAGAAATGGTCACCCATTCTTCTTAGCAGGATGCCTGAGGTCCAGCCAGGCCATCCAAATAGAAGACATGTCACCCACCCAAAGAAGTAAATCAAAATGAGTTCAGAGGCATGAACATTCATTCAATAAATATATATTAATCTCACCAATATTTATAGACCATGTTTTGCCAGATATTGTGATAAGTTTCTCCAACCCATGCTTCAGAAGCCCAAGTTTTAATTCCCCTTATTATTAGGTCAAAAACATTCATCCCTGTATGGAATGAAAAGTGAAAGTGTCAGTCACTCCGCCGTGTCCGACTCTGTGCAACCCCATGGCCTGTAGCCCACCAGGCTCTGTCCATGGAATTCTCCAGGCAAGAATACTAGAGTGGGTTGTCATCTCCTTCTCCAGGGATCTTTCCAACCCAAGGATCAAACCTGGGTCTTCTGTAAGGCAGGTGGATTCTTTACTGTTTCAGCCACCAGGGAAGAAGGCCCCTATATGGATTTGTTCAATAATATTCTCGCCAGTAGGAGGTGCATTCTATATATTCCTTCCGGGATAAAATGAGAAGAGTGTGGAGGTGGGTAAAAGAAAATGCAAAGTAGGTTCATCGTAGGCTGAAATAAATTTCACTTCCACTTTTCACTCATATGGATTTTCTCAAGAATTTTCTTCTGTACCTTTTCCTGTGCATGATTACTCAGAGACTTCATCCCCTCTGTTGGCTCCAGGAGGATAATGACCTCAGTACTTCTATCGACTTTGGGGAAAATAATACCAATTCCTGTTTAATATGCCTTTATCATCCTCCTCCTCATCATCATTGGCCCTACATATACAGTTCTAGTGGCTGTAATAACACGGCAATAGGGAATATAAGGTTAAACCTTTTCTGGAGGCTTTTGTATTAAACACTTTCACTGAGCAGTGAACTTAAAAATCCAAAATCTGGGGCTTTCCTGGTGGTTCAGTGATAAAGAATCTGCCTGTCAATACAGGAGAGACAAGTTCGATCCTTGGTCTGGAAAGATCCCACATGCAGCCGAACAACTAAGCCATGTGCCACAACTACTGAGCTTGCATGCCCAACAGCCCACGCTCCACATAAGAGAAGCCACTGCAATGAGAAGCACATGCACAGCAACTAGAGAATAGCCACTGCTCATCCCAACTTGATAAAAACCCAACCAGCAAGAAGGACCTAACACAGTCAAAAAAATAAAATAAAATAAATAAATAAAATTATTTATAAAAATTCAAATCTTTCAATATTCTGTGATAAATCATAATGGAAAAGAAAGAAAAGAACATGAAATATGTATATATACATATGTGCATTGCAATATATGTAATTACATATATATATATATATGTAATTGAGCAGTAATTAACACAACACTATAATGCAACTATACTTTGATGAAAATAAATCTAAAGTAAATAAATTAAAATCCACATTTATTCTCCATTATGACTTTGTGCTTTCAAAATACCTTACTAGTACTGGTTGTGATTAGTTTGAGCTTTATATTAACTTTCATACAATATATTTCATTTCTAATCGGTTCATGTTCTCTAAAACAGCTTTAATTTTCCAAAGTTATTTATTCAATCTTCATAGGTAAGAAAAAAGTATGACTGCGTACTATGGTCTGGATGTTTATATCCCTCCGCCAAACTCATATATGGAAATCTCAGTTCCCAAGGGTGATGGTATCAACTGGTGGTGTTGGGGGAGGTACTTAGGTCAGGAGTGTGGATTCTGGATGAAAGGGATTCACAGCCCTAGAGAAGAGGTGCCAGAGAGCACCTTCCACTGTGTCAGGACACAGAGAGAAGGTACCAGCCCTGAACCAGACGAGAGTCTTTCCCAGGACACGACCAGGCTGGCGCCTTGATCTTGGACTTCTCAGTCTCCAGAACTTTAAGAAATAAATGCCTGTTGTTTAAAAGTCACCAAATCTGCAGTATTTGTCATAACAGTCCAAACAGACTAAGATAATGATAGTTGTCTTAGATTTGAAAATCTGGACAGTTTTAAGAGAGAAGCTGGTAAACGGCCGTGGGTTAAGTCTTAGTTGATTTGAGTTCTAGTTCTGTATCTAGTGGTTTTACACAGAAACAGACACTTTCCCTCCTTGACCTGCTTCCCTATCAATAAAGATGGGGTTTTGATTCACATACACCACCACCAGGTAGAGTTCAAAAATATTTACGTTAGGTAAGAAAAGAAACAATGTGATACAGCAGATGTGGTACATATATACAATGGAATATTACTCAGCCATAAAAAGAAACAGAACCGGGCCATTTGAAGAGATGTGGATGGACCTAAAGACTGTTACACAGAGTGAAATCTAAAACAGTAAAACAAATACTGAATATTAATGCATAGAAGTGGAATCTAGAAAAAAAAATGGTACAGATGATCTTATTTGCAAATCAGAAATAGAGGCACAAACGTAAAGAAAAAAATGTATGGACACCAAGTGGGGATGGGGGGTGAGTGAAACGAACTGGGAGAATGGAATTGATGTCTATACACTATTGATAGGATGTATAAAATGCTTAACTGATGAGAACCTACTGTCGAGCAGAGGGAACTCTGTTTAGTGCCCTGCGGTAACCTAAATGGGAAGGAAATCCAAAAAAAGAGGGAATGTATGTATACGTATAGTTGACCTACCTTGTTCTACAGTAGAAACTGACACAACATTGTAAAGCAACTATGTTGCGTTGTATTAGTCACTCAGCCATGCCCGATTTTTTGCGAGCCCATGGACCATAGTCAGCCAAGCTCCTCTGTCCATGGGATTCTCCAGACAAAAATACTGAAGCAGGTTGCCATTGTATGCTCCAATAAAAATTAATTTTTAAAAATTAAGTTAAAAGTTTTAAAAAAGAAACAGAATGTGACTCAATGCATAATGATATTTATTATTTTAAATACACACAGAAGAACTGCTACATTTTTTAAGCACAGTCAAAAAAGCACACCAGACACATTAGAAGGTGAGGGAGGAGTGAGAAAGGAGAGAAGAGAGTCCTCATTTTAATCAGTGAAGAGAGCTCCATTCTGTGCACTTGAGAACAACAACATAAAAGGACATTCAAAGAGGTTCATAATGTAAGTTGATCAGGAAAGATCTCCCTGAAGAAGTGGCATTTTGGCTGAGATTTGAAGGGTAAATGTTACTAATCTCAGGTGGTAGATTTGCTTTCAGGCCTAAGTGCAGACTAGCTCCCGGGCTGAGAGTCAGGACAGCAACATCCTTTCAGGATGAGCCAGACTGATGTCGACTCAGATCAGTCTCTAATCTCCTATTCCCTCTTTCATCTTACAGTCTAAAGTAGAAAACATTGTTTTTCAGTCAGATCTGTGTCAGAGTTTAGATCTTACTGATCATGGCGTGTTGCTGTTTAATGAACATTATAAGCTCAGAGAGGTTTCTGTTCTCCAAGAACAGTGATCTCTTCACCACCCACCTCCCTCCATCTGAAATTAATGGTACAGATGAATCTTATTTGCAAATCAGAAATAGAGGCACAAACGTAAAGAAAAAAATGTATGGACACCAAGTGGGGATGGGGGGTGAGTGAAACGAACTGGGAGAATGGAATTGATGTCTATACACTATTGATAGGATGTATAAAATGCTTAACTGATGAGAACCTACTGTCGAGCAGAGGGAACTCTGTTTAGTGCCCTGCGGTAACCTAAATGGGAAGGAAATCCAAAAAAAGAGGGAATGTATGTATACGTATAGTTGACCTACCTTGTTCTACAGTAGAAACTGACACAACATTGTAAAGCAACTATGTTGCGTTGTATTAGTCACTCAGCCATGCCCGATTTTTGCAGCCCATGGACCATAGTCAGCCAAGCTCCTCTGTCCATGGGATTCTCCAGACAAAAATACTGAAGCAGGTTGCCATTGTATGCTCCAATAAAAATTAATTTTTAAAAATTAAGTTAAAAGTTTTAAAAAAGAAACAGAATGTGACTCAATGCATAATGATATTTATTATTTTAAATACACACAGAAGAACTGCTACATTTTTTAAGCACAGTCAAAAAAGCACACCAGACACATTAGAAGGTGAGGGAGGGAGTGAGAAAGGAGAGAAGAGAGTCCTCATTTTAATCAGTGAAGAGAGCTCCATTCTGTGCACTTGAGAACAACAACATAAAAGGACATTCAAAGAGGTTCATAATGTAAGTTGATCAGGAAAGATCTCCCTGAAGAAGTGGCATTTTGGCTGAGATTTGAAGGGTAAATGTTACTAATCTCAGGTGGTAGATTTGCTTTCAGGCCTAAGTGCAGACTAGCTCCCGGGCTGAGAGTCAGGACAGCAACATCCTTTCAGGATGAGCCAGACTGATGTCGACTCAGATCAGTCTCTAATCTCCTATTCCCTCTTTCATCTTACAGTCTAAAGTAGAAAACATTGTTTTTCAGTCAGATCTGTGTCAGAGTTTAGATCTTACTGATCATGGCGTGTTGCTGTTTAATGAACATTATAAGCTCAGAGAGGTTTCTGTTCTCCAAGAACAGTGATCTCTTCACCACCCACCTCCCCTCCCCTAGGTTGGTTCCTCTTTTGTGTTTAACGAGACTCTGATATTCAAAAAGGTTCTGTTTTGAGCACATTATGTCCTGTTTTCTTCTGATAATTATGTTTTCAGAATGTACTATCAGTTTGCATAGCTTAACTTCTCAACTAGAAAAATAGCAACAGTAAAGCACATGTACCTGACAATCTGTGGATGTTTGTGATACATTCAATGTCTCACACTTCTCAAATCACTTGGTACAATCTGACCACTATAGGGACTAAATGACAAATGAGGCAACAAAGGTCTTCTGTCCACATCAACACACAGAAGCAGTCACAATCATCAAACTCCTGGCCGAAGGACAGCAGCTCTTTTCAGACTGCCTCAGTTTTTCACAGTTCTCCAGACTGACATTAATACCAGAAGGACCCTGAGAAATCAATGTATTTCCCTTTTGTTGAATCAGTGGGTCTGGAACAGGAAGTTCCTTTTCCCCCTGGTCCATTTCATGTGGTAGAGAGGGAGGGAAGACTTTTCTGTCAAAAAGAAGAAGACTCTCTGAAGCCAGAAGCTGCTTCCCATCTGGACTGGTGCCTGGACCTGTAGGGAAAGGCCGCCCTCCCCCGTGCCAACATTTGCATGTACACCTGAAAGAAATCACTGTTCTTACCTGGAGAATCTCTGCCTTGAGTCACAGAAGAACCCAGCCTGAGCACCATCAATGACAAAGCCACCACCCAGGAAGCCCAGTCAGAACTCATTTTGGAAGAAAACAACCAGGACAGGAAAATCATCGCCCTCTTCTGAATGGGGCTGGCCCACACACAACTCAGCCCAAATATTCATGTAGAGCAGCGATATCTCTCTGTCCTCTCCAGGATTGGAAACTCCTCACAGAGATAACCAATCAAGATAGAGGAGCTTAGTGTCATCAGGTGCCGGGTAGGATACCTTCATGAAGTCATGCGAATTGCTAACTTTCAGAATCACTGACCGCAGTTCAGGTACATGGAAACCGGGCTAGGAGAAAAAGAAAACCTACTCTACAGGTATATGGCCTTAGAAGAACCAGGCCTACTGTTGACCATGGACCTTAGTGCTCTCATTCAGCGTGGTGCCTGGCCTGCTGTGACCAGCAGATCTCCATGGCTGGGGTGGTGGTGGACATTGCCAACAGAGAGTAAACGAGGACAACAGCAGACAGCATTCCGAGGCATGGGTCTTGTGAGGACTCAAGGAAAGGACTGTCAGAGAAGAAACTGAAAAGAATGAGAGGAGAATTTCCTATAAACCAAGAGAGGGAGGAAAAACACATGGAGACAGGATTCTCAAATGAACAAAATGCTGCAAAAAAAAAGAAAATGTTTAAGAGGATAAAAAGAGAGAGACAGTAGATATATGTATAACTGATTCACTCTGCTGTACAGCAGTAATTAACACAACCTTATAAATCAACTTTGCTCCAATGAAAATTTAAAAATTTAAAAGTCTGGTGTCTATCTGGGAGACAATATCTCTCATGTATTTATATTTATAATAACATGGTGAAAATAACATATAAGTGTGGATAGTGAATCTAAATGTTAAACTTCTTAGGCTAATAAAGACAGATACAAAACAATGTTTAAGAGGATAAAAGAGAAAAAAGTATTATTGTGTTTGATACTTAATGGGCCAGCAGTAGCTTTCAGTGGAACAGAGCATTAAAGGAAGAAGCTATCTTTCAAAAAGGTAAAGAGTGAATTAAAATGAGAAAATAAAGACAGTAGATGTACCAGTCCTTCGGGAATTTTGGAAGTTGACCTCTGTGCACTGCTGTGTGTAAAACAGAGCTGGTGGGAGCCGGCTGTGTAGCTCAGGGAGCTCAGCTCGGTGCTCTCTGAGGACCTGCAAGGGCGGCTGCGGGAGAGGAGGTGCACGAGGAGAGGGGTGCATGTGAGCACACAGCTGACTCGCTTTGTTGCACAATATTGTAAAGTAAAAGCAAGTGAGAGTGAACGTGTTAGTCGCTCAGCCATGTCTGATTCTTTGTGACCCCATGGACTGCAGCCCACCAGGCTCCTCTGTCCATGATTCCATGGCAAGAATCCTGGAGTGAGTTGTCATTTACCTTCTTCAGGGGGCCTTCTCAACCCAAAGATCAAACTGAGTCTCCTGTATCGCAGGTAGATTTCTTTGCCCTCTGAGCCACCAGGGAAGCCCCATTGTAAAGTAGTTATAGCCCCACTTTTCTTGTTTTTTAAGATGAGGAGATGAGACTTTCACTTGAGAGAAAAGCAACACAAGGAAAAATTTTTCACTAAGTGAACAGAGAGTAAACGAGGACAACAGCAGACAGCATTCCGAGGCATGGGTCTTGTGAGGACTCAAGGAAAGGACTGTCAGAGAAGAAACTGAAAAGAATGAGAGGAGAATTTCCTATAAACCAAGAGAGGGAGGAAAAACACATGGAGACAGGATTCTCAAATGAACAAAATGCTGCAAAAAAAAAGAAAATGTTTAAGAGGAGAAAAAGAGAGACAGTAGATATATGTATAACTGATTCACTCTGCTGTACAGCAGTAATTAACACAACCTTATAAATCAACTTTGCTCCAATGAAAATTTAAAAATTTAAAAGTCTGGTGTCTATCTGGGAGACAATATCTCTCATGTATTTATATTTATAATAACATGGTGAAAATAACATATAAGTGTGGATAGTGAATCTAAATGTTAAACTTCTTAGGCTAATAAAGACAGATACAAAACAATGTTTAAGAGGATAAAAGAGAAAAAAGTATTATTGTGTTTGATACTTAATGGGCCAGCAGTAGCTTTCAGTGGAACAGAGCATTAAAGGAAGAAGCTATCTTTCAAAAAGGTAAAGAGTGAATTAAAATGAGAAAATAAAGACAGTAGATGTACCAGTCCTTCGGGAATTTTGGAAGTTGACCTCTGTGCACTGCTGTGTGTAAAACAGAGCTGGTGGGAGCCGGCTGTGTAGCTCAGGGAGCTCAGCTCGGTGCTCTCTGAGGACCTGCAAGGGCGGCTGCGGGAGAGGAGGTGCACGAGGAGAGGGGTGCATGTGAGCACACAGCTGACTCGCTTTGTTGCACAATATTGTAAAGTAAAAGCAAGTGAGAGTGAACGTGTTAGTCGCTCAGCCATGTCTGATTCTTTGTGACCCCATGGACTGCAGCCCACCAGGCTCCTCTGTCCATGATTCCATGGCAAGAATCCTGGAGTGAGTTGTCATTTACCTTCTTCAGGGGACCTTCTCAACCCAAAGATCAAACTGAGTCTCCTGTATCGCAGGTAGATTTCTTTGCCCTCTGAGCCACCAGGGAAGCCCCATTGTAAAGTAGTTATAGCCCCAGTTTGCTTGTTTTTTTAAGATGAGGGGAGATGAGACTTTCACTTGAGAGAAAAGCAACACAAAGGGAAAATCACTTTTAAGTGAAAAAAGGCCTTCCTGAGTTTCTGAGTCAAGTGAAAGGCAGCAGCTGTATTCAGAGAAATTGAAGATAAAAAGGAAAAAAATGGAGAAATTATTCCCCCAAAGCTGATTAGAATCCAAATAATGAGAGAGATTGCCAGACATAGCAATAAAAAGAGAAGCATTTTTTTCAGACAGATGAATAAAATAGGAAGATTTGAGGTGAGAAAGAAGGGAATGAGGAAGCTCCAGCTGTGCGGCTTCAACAAATTTATTTTAGAACAAGGCAAGACCTGTCGCTAAGAAGAAACTGGAAAAAAATTGATAAGTAAGGAGAGCAAGACTATTTTTTCACCAGAGTGGTCTATAAGTGCATTATCATTTAACCTGCATCTCAATCCATGACCCAATATTGTGGATCCTGTGAGATTAAACAGACCTGTCCCTTGTCCATGAGAAATGTAAAATTTGGGTGGAGTGACAGAGAAACAATCCACTGTAATGTCAGGAATAATCAAATTGGCTTTAGAGCTTGGGCACACAGAAGAGAAAATTCTAGCCGTCTAGAAAGAGTTCATGATGAATCTGATAACATTGATGTTTGATACAGGTGACCAACAGACAATTCTATGATTAGGAATACTCAGTCCATGTGGACAACAGAGAAGAAAAAAACAGTGAAACAAAAAGTGTGCCTGGAATTTCTTAAAAATTACTGATTGGCCACTATACACACACACACACATACATACATACATACACACATACCTATATTTATCCACACTACTTCACTGAATGGGAGAAGAATACAGCATATATTTTTCTTCTTCACTTCCCTAAAGGAATACATGCTTCAATGGGAATGTAAGGTGGGGTTGCAATGGAAGTTAACCCAGAAAATTAATTTGAAATACTTGAAATTATTGAGTTAACTTGAAATACTTGAGCTAAGTCTTACCAAACACGCTGAGATGCCCTCAGGACCACTTTACCCATAAATGTCGTAGCAAATTGTATATCAGAGGCTTACCCCATTATTAGCCAGTCAAATTCCTGATAGAGGGTTTTATGGTAAAGCTTCCCCAAAGCATGAGGCTCCAAGCAAGGTTCTCATGTTCCCACTTCTACTGCTAGCCAGTTGGAAATCCTGAACTGAACTGATCAGAACTTCTAAGTATATATAGTGCGGAAAGAAGAAAGATGTTGGGTCACAAAGGGACTCTGTTCAAGATGGCAGAAATAAGATTCAAGGAAAAGAAAGGTGAAACGCGAGACTCTCCAGACTTGCGAGCACTTGTGGCTGGGCAGCGCCTCCCCTAAGGTTGGGCCGACCAGCTGACAGAGGGTTAACACCACAGGCCTTGCAAAATTGAGGGCCCTACGAGGTCAGCAACAAAGAGCCTTCTGCCGACCTGCCAGCGCCTGGGAATCTCACAGAGCTAGTGATAAGGAACTCGCTCCGTCAAGGACTTTTCACTGTGTCTAAAAAAACATAAAGTGCACATATGCCAGACATGAGTCACCGAGACCCTCCTCCCATACCCACAAACAACTCAAGGACAACTGACTCATCACTGGCACCCTGTTTAAACATAGACTTTGCCTCTGCGCATGCATCAAGAAATCCCCGCTCCCCTTTTTTTTTCCCAAATAAAAATCCCCTCATCCCATCTCCAGGCGCCAATTCACTGGCCCTGCCTCTTGGGGCCACGTGAATCTCACCCAGGAATGTCGTCCCAATAAATGGCCTGAGTTGTCTCTGGTCTAACCTGGTCCGACTTGTCCTTGCCGCGCAGAATACCTTTCACCTACCCCAACTCAAAGGTGACTCTCAGGGAAACCACAGAGAAAACCTCTGTGTTGGAAGGAATTTCTTTGGGAGCATATACAAGCAAACAGACAATGGACACTGGAGGGAGGAAAGAAGTGAAGATTCCTATTGCTACAGTTGCCCAAGTGGACTTCATTAAACTTTTGACAAATTGGTGCAGAGGGCTGCTGATGGAATAAGAAATTCTTCACTTCTGAGGATTTATTTTATTTCATGTTTTGTGGATCCCATCATTATTACAAGCACATATAGAGATGTTTCTTCATATGGCATTAATAGAAAAGAATGAGACGGCCTACCTATCATCGCTTGAGAAGACCCTGGAAAAGATCTTGCAGATATCAGAAAGAAATTTCCATTATTGGAAGGAGACAAGTGCCCAAAATTCTTCAAAGAAGAACCATTCTTCTCCAGTGTTTTCAAATCCGCTTGGAGATTAGACCCTGGAAAAGATCCTTGCAGTATCAGTGCGGAAAGAAGAAAGATGTTGGGTAAACAAAAGGGAAAAAACCTCTGTTCAAGATGGCAGAAATAAGATTCAAGGAAAAGAAAGGTGAAACGCGAGACTCTCCAGACTTGCGAGCACTTGTGGCTGGGCAGCGCCTCCCCTAAGGTTGGGCCGACCAGCTGACAGAGGGTTAACACCACAGGCCTTGCAAAATTGAGGGCCCTACGAGGTCAGCAACAAAGAGCCTTCTGCCGACCTGCCAGCGCCTGGGAATCTCACAGAGCTAGTGATAAGGAACTCGCTCCGTCAAGGACTTTTCACTGTGTCTAAAAAAACATAAAGTGCACATATGCCAGACATGAGTCACCGAGACCCTCCTCCCATACCCACAAACAACTCAAGGACAACTGACTCATCACTGGCACCCTGTTTAAACATAGACTTTGCCTCTGCGCATGCATCAAGAAATCCCCGCTCCCCTTTTTTTTTCCCAAATAAAAATCCCCTCATCCCATCTCCAGGCGCCAATTCACTGGCCCTGCCTCTTGGGGCCACGTGAATCTCACCCAGGAATGTCGTCCCAATAAATGGCCTGAGTTGTCTCTGGTCTAACCTGGTCCGACTTGTCCTTGCCGCGCAGAATACCTTTCACCTACCCCAACTCAAAGGTGACTCTCAGGGAAACCACAGAGAAAACCTCTGTGTTGGAAGGAATTTCTTTGGGAGCATATACAAGCAAACAGACAATGGACACTGGAGGGAGGAAAGAAGTGAAGATTCCTATTGCTACAGTTGCCCAAGTGGACTTCATTAAACTTTTGACAAATTGGTGCAGAGGGCTGCTGATGGAATAAGAAATTCTTCACTTCTGAGGATTTATTTTATTTCATGTTTTGTGGATCCCATCATTATTACAAGCACATATAGAGATGTTTCTTCATATGGCATTAATAGAAAAGAATGAGACGGCCTACCTATCATCGCTTGGAGAAGACCCTGGAAAAGATCTTGCAGATATCAGAAAGAAATTTCCATTATTGGAAGGAGACAAGTGCCCAAAATTCTTCAAAGAAGAACCATTCTTCTCCAGTGTTTTTCAAATTAAGCTCACCAAAGTTACAACTTTGGGTCCACTATGATGTAGTGGATAACTTCTCCATACAAGTGACAGGAAAAAAATGTACTGTTCTATTCAGTCCTCAAGGTGCCCAATATTGATATTTATCAGGTACTAAATCAGAAGTGCCAAACATAGATAGCCCAGAATGAGCTAAATAGCCACTGTTTTTCAAGATATAAATGTTCCCTTATAGCTGAAGATGCATTATCCATCCCTGCTTTATGGTTTCATAATGGAATTTCTGAAGAGTTTGCAGGGGGAGTGACTGTCTTTTGGCAGCACCTTCCATCTGAATGCAATGCTGAAATGGATACCTAAGGAAACAAAGATCCAACAGCAGCATCAGGAGCTGCACAAATTTTGGACAGAGGCTTAAACACCTTGGCTGAATTGCCAAAGGAACACAAGGGTCTTCTACGCTCAGTGAATGGTCTTATACACTCAAGACAACAGCTATGCAAAAACCTTGAATAAATAATGAACTGAATACAATGAGCATAAACTTCTAGTGGTTCAGATGGTAGAGAATCCACCTGCAATGCAGGAGACCTGGGTTCAATCCCCTGGGTTGAGAGGATCCCCTGGAAAAGGGAAGGCTACCCACTCCAGTGTTCTTGCCTGGAGAGTGCCATGACTAGTCCATGGGTCACAAAGATTCACACGACTGAGAGATTTCCACTTCAAATACAATTCAGTTCAAATGCTGAAAAAGTATAACAAGATATGTCTTCCTTTTAAGATTTCTTCTTCTCAGGTGGCGCTAGTGGTACAGAATCTGACTGCCAATGCAGGAGACAAAAAAAATCCCCAGGTTGGGAAGAGGCCCTGGTGTAAGAAATGGTAACCAACTCCAGCATTCTTTTTTTTTAAATAATATATCTATATTTATTTATTTTACTCTGCACTGGGTCTTAGTTGCAGCCCACGGGCTCAGTACTTGTGGTGAGGTCTTGGTTGCCCTGCGGCATGTGGGGTCTCAGTTCCCCGGCCTGTTATTGAACTTGTGTCCCCTGCATTGGAAGGCAGACTTTTAACCTCTGGACCACTAGGGAAACTCCCACTCCAGTACTCTTGCCTGGAAAATTTCATGGAGAGAGGAGCCTGTCAGGCTACAGTCCGTGGGGCTCACAAACAGTCAGACATGACTAAGCACGTACTCATGTTGGATGCACACACACACACACAGAGGAAAGGTAAATCAATCTCAGGTTTATAGATTAAATAAGTAAGAATGGTGGAAATGAATGCAACTTTGTAATCTTTGGCGTCCTGTGACACCCCTCCCCCACCCTCAGTAAACATGCCGTTCCCGGGGATCTCAGACTTCAGAATAAACCGTTCTTCCTCTGGAAAGTCATTTGCAGGGGAGTGACTGTCTTTGGCAGCACCTTCCATCTGAATGCAATGCTGAAATGGATACCTAAGGAAACAAAGATCCAACAGCAGCATCAGGAGCTGCACAAATTTTGGACAGAGGCTTAAACACCTTGGCTGAATTGCCAAAGGAACACAAGGGTCTTCTACGCTCAGTGAATGGTCTTATACACTCAAGACAACAGCTATGCAAAAACCTTGAATAAATAATGAACTGAATACAATGAGCATAAACTTCTAGTGGTTCAGATGGTAGAGAATCCACCTGCAATGCAGGAGACCTGGGTTCAATCCCCTGGGTTGAGAGGATCCCCTGGAAAAGGGAAGGCTACCCACTCCAGTGTTCTTGCCTGGAGAGTGCCATGACTAGTCCATGGGTCACAAAGATTCACACGACTGAGAGATTTCCACTTCAAATACAATTCAGTTCAAATGCTGAAAAAGTATAACAAGATATGTCTTCCTTTTAAGATTTCTTCTTCTCAGGTGGCGCTAGTGGTACAGAATCTGACTGCCAATGCAGGAGACAAAAAAAATCCCCAGGTTGGGAAGAGGCCCTGGTGTAAGAAATGGTAACCAACTCCAGCATTCTTTTTTTTTAAATAATATATCTATATTTATTTATTTTACTCTGCACTGGGTCTTAGTTGCAGCCCACGGGCTCAGTACTTGTGGTGAGGTCTTGGTTGCCCTGCGGCATGTGGGGTCTCAGTTCCCCGGCCTGTTATTGAACTTGTGTCCCCTGCATTGGAAGGCAGACTTTTAACCTCTGGACCACTAGGGAAACTCCCACTCCAGTACTCTTGCCTGGAAAATTTCATGGAGAGAGGAGCCTGTCAGGCTACAGTCCGTGGGGCTCACAAACAGTCAGACATGACTAAGCACGTACTCATGTTGGATGCACACACACACACACAGAGGAAAGGTAAATCAATCTCAGGTTTATAGATTAAATAAGTAAGAATGGTGGAAATGAATGCAACTTTGTAATCTTTGGCGTCCTGTGACACCCCTCCCCCACCCTCAGTAAACATGCCGTTCCCGGGGATCTCAGACTTCAGAATAAACCGTTCTTCCTCTGGAAAGTCATGACAGGAAGAAGAATAAAAAGATGGGAGTTCTCTGGTAGTCCAGTGGTTAAGACTCTGCTCTTACTGCCGTGGGACCAGATTTGAACCCGGGTCAGGGAGTTAAGATTCCCCAAGCCATGGGAACAAAAATGAAGTCAAAATTTAAGAAAGAAAAAGATGGGGCAGTATGGAAGACATGACTAGTGTTCAGCAACTTACTGCTCCTTAGGCACATGGAAAACTATACCTCTAGTCTTCTATATCTCCTAGAGACTAGTTTTAGTCAATGGTGCATGGACAAAAGTTTCTTTGTGAGAGAATTTAACTACCAGTGCCTGACCATTTTCCTCTCCCTGACTGTAACCAAGGAGGATCGTATGAGGCCATCCCAGAATAGACCCCCACCCACATCCTCGCCTGCCCTTCATAGAGAAACCTTAGACAAAGAATAAATTTAATCAGAGAAATGAGAAAATGAAGAAAAAATCAGTCACACAAGACCAAACAATAATTGTTTAGCCTTTAAACAAAGTCAAGGACCTTTAGTTCTTCCTCAAGGACTGTAGATAAAATTCTGAGCCATGTCCTATGAGCTGTTTTGCAGATGCTGAAACCCTCCCCTGGAGGGAGAAGTTAAGTGAATGATACCCATGAGCACATAGAGCCCTGACCAGCTGAAACTGAAAGGGTTTTACCTTGATTTGAGACTTAAACCCAGGGCCCAGACCTGATCGAGCCCTGCTTGGGACTTGAACCCATGTGGCTGGAGCTTGAATTCCAGTCAAAACCCTGCTTGGGACTCGAACCCTCAATCCCTGGCTTAGGACTTGAACCCAGCCAGAACTCTGTTTGGGACTTGAACCCACGTGACTGGGGCCTGAACCTAGCCAAAACCAGTTTGGGACTCGAACCCTTGTGGCTAAGGCTCAACCCCAGCTAAAACCCTCCTTGGGGTAGTCAGGACTCGATCCCGGCCAAAACCCTATCTGGGACTCGAACCCACGTGGCCGGGACTTAATCCAAGGTCTGGACCCACTGAGGCTCAAGTTCTTTGTGCCTCAACGCAGAAAGAATTCAGCGAGAAGCAGAGTGACAGACAAGAAAAGGATTTATTGGAGTAAGGTACCTGAAAGTGGTGCAAACGGGCAGGCGGAAAAGTTCTACTCTGCTGCTTCACTCCCTGACTCAATGGGCAGCAATATATAGGATGGTAGAAGACCGCCCCCCTCAAGTAGACACAGGTACAAGATATACATCGTTAATTCCTTTCTCACCAGCTCCTCCTTCGTCAGCTGTCCATGCCCAGTCAAGCCTGCTTTACTGAACGAAGAGCAGCTCTCCTGAGTTATCATCAACTCACTGGCCTCCCAATCTTTCCCAGGTTTCACCCTTCTACCTATCGTCCCCCACTAGGACTCTACCTGTTCTTCTATATCCCTATCAAAACCAGAAGGTTGATGATGCTGACTCCAGACTACCTCACCACCAGTCGGGAGAATGTCCACGAGCTGACCACAGCCTGCTCGTCGAACAGTAAGACTCCCCACTACCCGCTCCGGGGCAGGATGCACAATCTCGAGGGCATGAGTCTGCTGTGGCCCCCTTTGCCTGACAGAGCAACGGTTATTTCTTCCTCAAGGACTGTAGATAAAATTCTGAGCCATGTCCTATGAGCTGTTTTGCAGATGCTGAAACCCTCCCCTGGAGGGAGAAGTTAAGTGAATGATACCCATGAGCACATAGAGCCCTGACCAGCTGAAACTGAAAGGGTTTTACCTTGATTTGAGACTTAAACCCAGGGCCCAGACCTGATCGAGCCCTGCTTGGGACTTGAACCCATGTGGCTGGAGCTTGAATTCCAGTCAAAACCCTGCTTGGGACTCGAACCCTCAATCCCTGGCTTAGGACTTGAACCCAGCCAGAACTCTGTTTGGGACTTGAACCCACGTGACTGGGGCCTGAACCTAGCCAAAACCAGTTTGGGACTCGAACCCTTGTGGCTAAGGCTCAACCCCAGCTAAAACCCTCCTTGGGGTAGTCAGGACTCGATCCCGGCCAAAACCCTATCTGGGACTCGAACCCACGTGGCCGGGACTTAATCCAAGGTCTGGACCCACTGAGGCTCAAGTTCTTTGTGCCTCAACGCAGAAAGAATTCAGCGAGAAGCAGAGTGACAGACAAGAAAAGGATTTATTGGAGTAAGGTACCTGAAAGTGGTGCAAACGGGCAGGCGGAAAAGTTCTACTCTGCTGCTTCACTCCCTGACTCAATGGGCAGCAATATATAGGATGGTAGAAGACCGCCCCCCTCAAGTAGACACAGGTACAAGATATACATCGTTAATTCCTTTCTCACCAGCTCCTCCTTCGTCAGCTGTCCATGCCCAGTCAAGCCTGCTTTACTGAACGAAGAGCAGCTCTCCTGAGTTATCATCAACTCACTGGCCTCCCAATCTTTCCCAGGTTTCACCCTTCTACCTATCGTCCCCCACTAGGACTCTACCTGTTCTTCTATATCCCTATCAAAACCAGAAGGTTGATGATGCTGACTCCAGACTACCTCACCACCAGTCGGGAGAATGTCCACGAGCTGACCACAGCCTGCTCGTCGAACAGTAAGACTCCCCACTACCCGCTCCGGGGCAGGATGCACAATCTCGAGGGCATGAGTCTGCTGTGGCCCCCTTTGCCTGACAGAGCAACGAAGTTATTTCTTTATACTTCACCACAACTGTCTCTGAGATTTAATCTGGCACCAGTGTAGAGAAAGAGAATTTTGGCAACACTGCCAAGTCAACCAAGATAAGCATGTATTGAAATGTTGACATCAGAATATAAAAGCAGTCTAATTAAATGAGTCATCAGGGAAAGAAGGTCCCTGGAGTCTCACCTGAACCTACAACAGATGTTGTATGAAGAGCAATCACTTGCTTAATTAAGGCCTTGGTAATGGAACTTCCCTGGAGAGCCAGTGGTCCAGACCCGGAGATTCCACTGCAGGGGGCCTGGGTCCCATCCCTGGTCAGGGAACTAAAATCCCATAGGCCGTGTGGTGCAGCCAAAGAGGAAAAAAAAGGCCAGAGTGGTCCTCGTTACCACAGCCTCACTTAGCCTAATAGGACAGGAACCAGAATGGTGCCCGCACTCCTCAGGTAGATTAAAATATTCATGAATTCGAAGCCTGACCACAGGCCAGAAATTAGACCATGTGTTCAGATATGCGAGCTGCTGCTGTGAGTGTTCTAGAGACAGATGCTGTGTTGCTCTCAGCTGGAAGGGCACGTGTGATGCTGAGTAAAAAGGTGGCCTTTAGAAGAAGCTCAAGCCACCGAATTTTAACTTCCTTCTTTCTTCACACAAATGAATACCTATGTATCTTTCCCATGGATCTCATCTCATCTAGAAAGAAAGGAAAATGTTTAGCTTGAGGTTAAGTGACTGAGGCTCTGACCTGGGGGTATCAGAAGCAGAAAAAGCAGGAGACGACAAAGCTACACAGGCCTAAGTCCGTCTCCTCCCATCTGCTGACGGCGCCTTGGCTGGCCTCCTGCCCCTTCTCTTAGAGATGAACAAGAGTCCATGAGGAGAAGAGACCTGTGGGGCCCAGAGAATACAGAGTAAGTGGGGCTTGTGCTTAGGTTTAGAGGGAGAAAAAGGAGTCATTAGATAGCCAGTGGTGGTGAGGGAAGATTGGAGGACACGGATCCTGAGCCGGAAGTCAGGAGGGCTGCTCTTTCTTAACTTCTGGTGTGACGGTGTCTACGGTCCACAAATTCTGGAATTGAACTTGACTACATCGTAACAATAAGAGCTAATATTGGTCAGCTGCTTCTTGTGAGTCATTTTTTCTAAGCCCAGTATGAACATGTGCGGAAGGGGGAAAAAGAGAGACTCATCAGAACAACCCTTCACTGCAGATACTCTCACGACCTCCCTTTGCTAGGTGAAGTGATGTGAGGCTGAAGCAAAGCTCGCAGGGAGCAAGTCCACAGGCTGTGCTGTTTCCAGTGACTGTGGTTCTTGACCTGGGAGCCCAGGAAAACCTTATTTCTACATCTTTAACATCCCTGCAATAAGATGTGCACGAGGTCAAAATAATAGAATGTATTATAACTTTGGTGCCAAGACAGATCTCCATACCTGTCTTTTAAAAAGAAGTTGGTATAATCTGGGAACACACATATCTGTAAACAACAAAACTCTGTAAAAGTTAAAAGCAAAATAAAGGTTTAAAAAAAAAAAAAGAAGTCGGTAGTCTCATATGTCAGAAACAAGGAAAGACATAGAGACCGTCTACAGGTAGAGGTAGCAATGTCAACCACAATAAGAAAACAGTACCAACCTGGGAGTCTCTCTTGCCAATAGCCCCTGAAACCGCTTGAATCAGTCGAAGCATCTGCTTCGTCCAGTCAGATGCTCTGTCAAGTGATTTTCTGCGCTTCATGTCAGTGGCTGCAGCAGGAGGGTCTGGGTTTCCCAGGCACATCAGAGCAATTGGACGTTTCTGGGGAGACAGCTAACAAAGGAAGAGGTCGTGTCCTGGTTGCTTTCTCACATATTTTTGTTTCCTTGTTCTCCGTGTCTGAGTTTGCAAGATAAGACGGGGCATTTTCCTCTTTCTCTTTCTACCTGACTTCAGCCAAGCACTCTACTTAATAGAGATACGGGTTTTCTGTGATTTCCTCAGAGCTCATCTGTCATTTTGCGTCCGTCTTGGGCCCAGAGAATACAGAGTAAGTGGGGCTTGTGCTTAGGTTTAGAGGAGAAAAGGAGTCATTAGATAGCCAGTGGTGGTGAGGGAAGATTGGAGGACACGGATCCTGAGCCGGAAGTCAGGAGGGCTGCTCTTTCTTAACTTCTGGTGTGACGGTGTCTACGGTCCACAAATTCTGGAATTGAACTTGACTACATCGTAACAATAAGAGCTAATATTGGTCAGCTGCTTCTTGTGAGTCATTTTTTCTAAGCCCAGTATGAACATGTGCGGAAGGGGGAAAAAGAGAGACTCATCAGAACAACCCTTCACTGCAGATACTCTCACGACCTCCCTTTGCTAGGTGAAGTGATGTGAGGCTGAAGCAAAGCTCGCAGGGAGCAAGTCCACAGGCTGTGCTGTTTCCAGTGACTGTGGTTCTTGACCTGGGAGCCCAGGAAAACCTTATTTCTACATCTTTAACATCCCTGCAATAAGATGTGCACGAGGTCAAAATAATAGAATGTATTATAACTTTGGTGCCAAGACAGATCTCCATACCTGTCTTTTAAAAAGAAGTTGGTATAATCTGGGAACACACATATCTGTAAACAACAAAACTCTGTAAAAGTTAAAAGCAAAATAAAGGTTTAAAAAAAAAAAAAGAAGTCGGTAGTCTCATATGTCAGAAACAAGGAAAGACATAGAGACCGTCTACAGGTAGAGGTAGCAATGTCAACCACAATAAGAAAACAGTACCAACCTGGGAGTCTCTCTTGCCAATAGCCCCTGAAACCGCTTGAATCAGTCGAAGCATCTGCTTCGTCCAGTCAGATGCTCTGTCAAGTGATTTTCTGCGCTTCATGTCAGTGGCTGCAGCAGGAGGGTCTGGGTTTCCCAGGCACATCAGAGCAATTGGACGTTTCTGGGGAGACAGCTAACAAAGGAAGAGGTCGTGTCCTGGTTGCTTTCTCACATATTTTTGTTTCCTTGTTCTCCGTGTCTGAGTTTGCAAGATAAGACGGGGCATTTTCCTCTTTCTCTTTCTACCTGACTTCAGCCAAGCACTCTACTTAATAGAGATACGGGTTTTTCTGTGATTTCCCCTCAGAGCTCATCTGTCATTTTGCGTCCGTCTTTCTCTTTCCCTCCCTGTTCTCTAGGGAGTAAGAGAAGTTGGGCGTCATAGATGTGGCTGTTCACTGAGGGTGTTAAAAAATCATTCTCTCTTATTTATGGCAGAAATATCTCTTCAACTGCTATCTTACTGACTATATTATTTTTTATTGAGATGTAGTTAGTCTACACTATGTCAGTTCCAAATGTACAACATGGTGATTTGATATTTCTACACATTACAAAGTAACCAATATGATAAATTTAGTTACCATCTGTCACCAAAGTTATTACAGTATTATTTACTGCGTTATCCCCCCAGTATATGTCATTCTCCTGACACATGCATTTTGTAACCAGAGGCTTATTCCTCTGAATCTCTCTCACTGAGTTCACTCCTTCTCCTCCGCCCCCTCCCACATGGCAACTACTCTGTATCTAAGAGTCTTTCTGCTTTTTGTTTGTTCATTTGTTGTTTTTCAGATTCCACATAAAAGTGAAATCATACAGTGTGTATCTTTCTCTGACTTACATCACTGAGTATGATACCTGCTAGGTTCATCCATGTTGTTGCTAATGGCATGATTTTATTTCTTCTTTAAGGCTGAATCATATTTCATCATATATATGTACAAGATCTTCTTTACATATTCATCTATTGATAGACACTTAAGTTGCTCCCATTTTTTTTAAAGCTTTATTTATTTATTTATTTTGGTGGGGGAGGGGTGAGGAGGGAGGGGAGCAGGCAGGCCACTTCTATTGGTCTTTCATTTGTTCATTTTCATCCACCAACACAGGTCTCCTGTTCGATCAGGTTCAGTCTGCGTTGGCCGGTGGATTCTTTTTTTTCTTTGTGTGTGTGTGGTGGGGAGGGGCGGGTTGGGGAGGCAGGCGGGCGGGCCGGCAGGCCACTTCTATTGGCCTTTCATTTCTCTATTTTCATCTATCTTTTGTTCTTTGGCCCGTGTGGGCCTCCCATCGCGGCGGCCTCAGTTGTTGCAGAGCACTGGCTCTGGGCGCACGCGCTCCAGAGCTCCAGCTAGGTAGTTGGACACATCGGTCCAGTTGCTCCGCGGCACATGGGATCTTCCCAGGCCAGCGATCTACCCGGAGCCCCTTGCACTGCAAGGCGGTGTCCTTACCCACTGGACCACCAGGGAAGCCCCCATTAGTTTGATTTTGTTTTCTTTTCACTTAGTTCACTTCATTTCATTCATGCTTTTATTGATATAAGTAACTAAGGTCATGAATTTTCCTCTGAAAATTGCTTTAGCCAAATCCTCAGAGTTTTGATATGTGATTTTAATTACAATTCTTCTAGATATTTTTCTGTTGTTGTCTTCTTACTCTCTGGTCCAAGAGAAAACCGTTTTTCAAGTTTCCCTGGAAGGGTGTTTATCTATTGACTTTATTATTATTATCTAACTTGTTCCATTATGTGCTGTGCTTAGTCACTTGGTTATGTCCAACTCTTTGTGACCCCATGGACTGCAGCCCTCCAGGCTCCTCTGTCCATGGGGATTCTCCAGGCAAGAATGGGTTGCCATCAGTGGGTTGCCATGCCCTCATCCAGAGGATCTCCCCAACCCAGGAATTGAACCTAGGTCTCCCGCATTGCAGGCAGATTCTTCACCATCTGAGCCAACAGGGAAACCCATTATCGTCAGAGAATACTATCTATGTGATTCCTACTTTGGGGAAATTATTGAAGTTTATTGGGCCAGAACGTGTGGTCCATTTTCATCAATGTTTTGTTGAAGCTTGGAAAATTATGTACCAAATTTTCAATGAAGAAATATCAATGTAGATCCATCAGATCTAATCTTTGACTATATTAATAACATCTTCTGTGCTCATGTGTTTTGTCTACTTGATTTGTTTTGTCCTAAGACAAGTGAATTAAAATCACCTATTACTACATTTCTGAATACTTTCCTGGTATCTACCTTAATTTCTGCCCCACGAGGGTTACTTTTATACTATTTGGAACTTATGTATCTCTTAGATGCCCATTTTTCATTTTACATTCCCTGATGGCTCAGACAGTAAAGAAACTGTCCATAATGTGGGAGACCCAGGTTTGATCCCCGGGTCAGAAAGATCCCTTGGAGAAGGGCAAGGCTATCCACTCCAGTATTTTTGCCTGGAATATCCCATTTATGGAGGAAACTGATGGGCTACAGTCCATGGTCTCACAAAGAGTCAGACTGAGACTGAGCTACTAACACTTAATATTATCAAGTGACTTCTTACCTCAATCAATTTGGGGAGAGGGATCTGAATTTCATCATGTTTAATAATAGGATTGTGACCTCTGTTTTCCTTAGGTTTGCATTTTCTTGTTATGCCTTTGTCCATCACTTTACTTATTGAATAAACGGATGACTCTTTTATAATAAATGAACCTGGGGATCCAGTGGTTAAGACTCCAAGCTTTGGTGATGATGGCACATGCAGTGAAGCGACAGAAAGACAGACATGGACAGTGGACATATGGGCATTGTGGGGAAGGAACAGTGGGTGAGAGGCGTAAAGGAAGTAGCATGAAGGCCTGTACTATCATAAGTGAAGAAAATAGCTCTAGTCATTGCTCTGTGAGAAAAGGGGATCCTTCAGGGGTGCTGTGTGATGGTCGGGAGGGGAGGGAAGGGGGGGATATACATGTGACTAATCTGAGAACATGCATGTCTGTGAACAACAAAACTCTGTAAAAGTTAAAAGTAAAATAAAGGTTTTTAAAAAAAAAAAAAAAAAAGACTCCAAGCTTTCACTGAATGGTTCAGTCCCTGGTTGGGAAACTCAGATCCCACAAGCTATGTGGAGCAGCCAAAAGATTAAAATTTAAAATTGAAAATAGGAATCAATCTTTCTTGTTAAGATATGCTTTATCTTTAAGCATGTCTTTGTATATTGCAAATAGTAGACTCTCTTTTAATTCAATCTGAAACTATTTTTAATTTTCATATTTTAACGAGTTAAGTCCAATTAGAATTTTTTTAAAAAATTTATTTATTTATTTTTGTACATGTATGTTCCCAGATCATTCATATGCATATCCCTTGACCCTCCCCCCACCCAGTTCCCCTCCCTCCCTCCAGACCATCGCTCCAAGTGGTTGTAGGCACTCCTATTCCCTAGCACAATGACAATAGCTATCTTTTCTACACATGACAGTATAGGTTTCCATGTTACTCCCTCCCACTGTTCGGTCTCCACAATGTCTTTATGCGTCACAAAGAGCCCAGACTTGAGGAATATCCCATTTATGGAGGAAACTGATGGGCTACAGTCCATGGTCTCACAAAGAGTCAGACTGAGACTGAGCTACTAACACTTAATATTATCAAGTGACTTCTTACCTCAATCAATTTGGGAGAGGGATCTGAATTTCATCATGTTTAATAATAGGATTGTGACCTCTGTTTTCCTTAGGTTTGCATTTTCTTGTTATGCCTTTGTCCATCACTTTACTTATTGAATAAACGGATGACTCTTTTATAATAAATGAACCTGGGGATCCAGTGGTTAAGACTCCAAGCTTTGGTGATGATGGCACATGCAGTGAAGCGACAGAAAGACAGACATGGACAGTGGACATATGGGCATTGTGGGGAAGGAACAGTGGGTGAGAGGCGTAAAGGAAGTAGCATGAAGGCCTGTACTATCATAAGTGAAGAAAATAGCTCTAGTCATTGCTCTGTGAGAAAAGGGGATCCTTCAGGGGTGCTGTGTGATGGTCGGGAGGGGAGGGAAGGGGGGGATATACATGTGACTAATCTGAGAACATGCATGTCTGTGAACAACAAAACTCTGTAAAAGTTAAAAGTAAAATAAAGGGTTTTAAAAAAAAAAAAAAAAGACTCCAAGCTTTCACTGAATGGTTCAGTCCCTGGTTGGGAAACTCAGATCCCACAAGCTATGTGGAGCAGCCAAAAGATTAAAATTTAAAATTGAAAATAGGAATCAATCTTTCTTGTTAAGATATGCTTTATCTTTAAGCATGTCTTTGTATATTGCAAATAGTAGACTCTCTTTTAATTCAATCTGAAACTATTTTTAATTTTCATATTTTAACGAGTTAAGTCCAATTAGAATTTTTTTAAAAAATTTATTTATTTATTTTTGTACATGTATGTTCCCAGATCATTCATATGCATATCCCTTGACCCTCCCCCCACCCAGTTCCCCCCCTCCCATCCCTCCAGACCATCGCTCCAAGTGGTTGTAGGCACTCCTATTCCCCTAGCACAATGACAATAGCTATCTTTTCTACACATGACAGTATAGGTTTCCATGTTACTCCCTCCCACTGTTCGGTCTCCACAATGTCTTTATGTCTATTCTCTGTTTTTTCATGAGTTCACTGCGTGTGTTATCATGACCATCTTACTAGATCCCATATATATAAGTTAGTATACTATACTTGTCTTTCTCTTTTTGACTTACTTCACTTTTTATGATAGGTTCTAGAGCCAGCCACCTCATTAGGACTGAGTCTTCTGCATTTCTTTTAACAGCTGAGTAGTATTCCATTGTATATATGTACCAGAGTTTCTGGACCCATTCATTTGTCGATGGACATCTAGGTTGCTTCCATGTTCTGGCTATTGTATAGAGAGCTGCAATGAACACTGGGGTACAGGTGCCTCTTTCATTTTTGATTTCATCAGGATATAGGCCTAATAGTGGGATTGCTGGGTCATAGGGTGCTTCTATTTTTAGTTTTTTAAGGAATCTCCATATTGTCTTCCATAGAGGTTGTATTAAGTTACATTCCCACCAGCAATGCAAGAGGGTTCCCTTTTCTCCGCACCCTCTCCAGCATTTGTTGTCTGTCGATTTGTTGATGATGGCCATTCTGACAGGTGTGAGGTGATATCTCATTGTAGCTTTGATTTGCATTTCTCTGATAATAAGTGAGGTTGAGCATCATTTCATGTATTTTTGGGCCATTTGTATGTCCTCTTTGGAGAGGCGTCTCTTTAGATCTTTTTCCCATTTTTTGATTGGGCTGCTCATTTTTCCTGTGCTGTGTTGTCTGAGTTGCTTGTAGATTTTGGAGATTAATTCTTTGTCTGTTGTTTCATTTGCTATGATTTTCTCCCATTCTGTGGGCTGTCTGTTCAGCTTTTTTGTAATTTCTTTTGCTGTACAAAAGCTTTTAAGTTTCATAAGGTCCCATATGTTCATTTTTCTTTTCAGTTCTGCTATTTTAGTTGGTGGGTCAGAGTAGATCTTGCATTGATTTATGTCCTTGAGGGTTTTGCCTATATTCTCCTCTAAGAGTTTGATGGTTTCTGGTCTTACATTGAGGTCTTTAATCCATTTTGAGTTGATCTTAGTGTATGGTGTCAGGGAATGTTCCAATTTCATTTTTTTGCATGTAGCTTGGAAATGTTACTATGTCTCCACAATGTCTTTATGTCTATTCTCTGTTTTTTCATGAGTTCACTGCGTGTGTTATCATGACCATCTTACTAGATCCCATATATATAAGTTAGTATACTATACTTGTCTTTCTCTTTTTGACTTACTTCACTTTTTATGATAGGTTCTAGAGCCAGCCACCTCATTAGGACTGAGTCTTCTGCATTTCTTTTAACAGCTGAGTAGTATTCCATTGTATATATGTACCAGAGTTTCTGGACCCATTCATTTGTCGATGGACATCTAGGTTGCTTCCATGTTCTGGCTATTGTATAGAGAGCTGCAATGAACACTGGGGTACAGGTGCCTCTTTCATTTTTGATTTCATCAGGATATAGGCCTAATAGTGGGATTGCTGGGTCATAGGGTGCTTCTATTTTTAGTTTTTTAAGGAATCTCCATATTGTCTTCCATAGAGGTTGTATTAAGTTACATTCCCACCAGCAATGCAAGAGGGTTCCCTTTTCTCCGCACCCTCTCCAGCATTTGTTGTCTGTCGATTTGTTGATGATGGCCATTCTGACAGGTGTGAGGTGGTATCTCATTGTGGTTTTAATTTGCATTTCTCTGATAATAAGTGAGGTTGAGCATCATTTCATGTATTTTTGGGCCATTTGTATGTCCTCTTTGGAGAGGCGTCTCTTTAGATCTTTTTCCCATTTTTTGATTGGGCTGCTCATTTTTCCTGTGCTGTGTTGTCTGAGTTGCTTGTAGATTTTGGAGATTAATTCTTTGTCTGTTGTTTCATTTGCTATGATTTTCTCCCATTCTGTGGGCTGTCTGTTCAGCTTTTTTGTAATTTCTTTTGCTGTACAAAAGCTTTTAAGTTTCATAAGGTCCCATATGTTCATTTTTCTTTTCAGTTCTGCTATTTTAGTTGGTGGGTCAGAGTAGATCTTGCATTGATTTATGTCCTTGAGGGTTTTGCCTATATTCTCCTCTAAGAGTTTGATGGTTTCTGGTCTTACATTGAGGTCTTTAATCCATTTTGAGTTGATCTTAGTGTATGGTGTCAGGGAATGTTCCAATTTCATTTTTTTGCATGTAGCTGTCCAATTCTCCCAGCACCACTTGTTAAAGAGGCTGTCTTTGTCCCATTTTATAGTTTCTCCTCCTTTATCAAAAATAAGGTACCCATAGGTGCGTGGGGTGATCTCTGGGTTCTCAATCTTGTTCCATTGATCTATAGTTCTGTTTTTGTGCCAGTACCATACTGTCTTGATAACTGTTGCTTTGTAGTAGAGTCTGAAGTTAGGGAGGCTGATCCCTCCAACTCCATTCTTCTTCCTCATGATTGCTTTGGCTATTCGAGGGCTTCTGTGTTTCCATATGAACTGTGTTATTATTTGGTCTAGTTCTGTGAAAAATGTCAGTGGTAGCTGAATAGGTATTGCATTGAATCTGTAGATGATATTTGGAAGTATGGTCATTTTCACAATATTGATTCTTCCGATCCAGGAACATGGAATATCTCTCCATCTGTTTAAGTCTTCTTTAATGTCTCTCATGAGTGTCTTGTAATTTTCTGTGTACAATTCGTTTCTTTGGGTAGGTTTATTCCTAGATATTTGATTCTTTTGGTTGCAATGGTGAAGGGGATTGCCTCTTTGATTTCATTTTCTGATTTTTCATTGTTTGTGTATAGGAATGCCAGTGACTTCTGTGTGTTGACTTTATATCCTGCAACTTTGCTGAATTCATTGATTAGCTCTAGTAGCTTTGTAACCGTGTCTTTGGGATTTTCTATGTATAATATCATGTCGTCTGCAAAAAGAGAGAGCTTGACTTCTTCCTTTCCAATCTGGATTCCTTTGATTTCTTTCTCTTCTCTTATTGCTGTTGCTAGGACTTCCAGGACTATGTTGAATAGCAGTGGTGAAAGTGGGCACCCCTGTCTTGTTCCGGATCTTAGAGGGAATGCTTTCAGTTTTTCACCATTAACAATAATGTTCGCTGTAGGCTTCTCATAGACGGCTTTTATTATGTTGAGATAGGTTCCTTCTATGCCCATTTTCTGAAGAGTTTTGATCATAAATGGATGTTGTACTTTGTTGAAGGCTTTTTCTGCATCTATTGAAATGATCATGTGATTTTTGTCTTTCAACTTGTTGATATGGTGTATCACGTTGATTGATTTGCGGATGTTGAAGAAGCCTTGCATGCCTGGGGTGAACCCGACTTGATCGTGATGTATGAGTTTTTTGATGTGTCGTTGAATTCTGTTTGCTAGGATTTTGTTGAGGATCTTGGCATCTAAGTTCATCAGTGAAATTGGCCTATAGTTTTCCTTTTTTGTGTTGTCTTTGCCTGGTTTGGGTATCAGGGTGATGGCGGCCTCGTAGAATGTGTTTGGGAGTTTTCCTTCCTGTGCAATTGTTTGGAAGAGTTTTAGAAGGACAGGCATTAGCTCTTCTTTAAATGTTTGGTAGAATTCGGCTGTGAAGCCATCTGGTCCTGGGCTTTTATTTTTGGGGAGATTTTTAATCACAAAGTTGATTTCTGAGCTTGTGATTGGGTTGTTCAAAGTTTCTGTTTCTTCCTGGCTCAGTCTTGGGAGATTAATCCTGTCCAAGAAACTGTCCATTTCTTCCAAGTTGTCCAGTTTGTTGCCATAGAGTTGCTCATAATAGTCTCTTAGAATCCTTTGGATTTCTGCATTATCTGTTGTAATCTCTCCTTTTTCGTTTTTGATTTTGGTGACCTGGTTCTTCTCTCTCTTTTTCTTAATGAGTCTGGCCAGTGGCTTGTCAATTTTGTTTACCTTTTCAAAGAACCAGCTTTTTGTTTTATTTATCTTTACTATTGTTTCTTTTGTTTCTTTCTCATTTATTTCTGCTCTGATCTTTATGATTTCTCTTCTTCTGCTGGCTCTGGGATGTTTTTGTTCTTCTTACTCCAACTGTTTTAAGCGGAGGGTTAGGTCATCTGCTTCATATTTTCCTAGTTTCTTGAGGTGGGATTGTATTGCTATAAATTTCCCTCTTAGAACTGCTTTTGCTGTATCCCATAGGTTTTGCACTGTCGTGTGTTCATTGTCATTTTCTTCTAGGAATTGTTTAATTTCTCCTTTGATTTCCTCAATGATCAGTTGGTTTTTTAGGTATGTATTGTTTAATCTCCATGTGTTTCTGTTTTTAGGGTTTTTTTTCTGGTAGTTGATCTCCAGTCTCATTGCACTGTGGTCCGAGAAGATGGTTGATATAATTTCGGTTTTCTTGAACTGACTGAGGTTAGATTTGTGGCCCAAGATGTGGTCTATCCTGGAGAATGTTCCGTGAGCGCTTGAGAAGAAAGTGTATTCTTCTGCTTTTGGATGGAACGTCCTAAAGATATCGATGAATTCTGTATTGCTTAGGATTTTGTTTGATGTGTCGTTGAATTCTGTTTGCTAGGATTTTGTTGAGGATCTTGGCATCTAAGTTCATCAGTGAAATTGGCCTATAGTTTTCCTTTTTTGTGTTGTCTTTGCCTGGTTTGGGTATCAGGGTGATGGCGGCCTCGTAGAATGTGTTTGGGAGTTTTCCTTCCTGTGCAATTGTTTGGAAGAGTTTTAGAAGGACAGGCATTAGCTCTTCTTTAAATGTTTGGTAGAATTCGGCTGTGAAGCCATCTGGTCCTGGGCTTTTATTTTTGGGTAGATTTTTAATCACAAAGTTGATTTCTGAGCTTGTGATTGGGTTGTTCAAAGTTTCTGTTTCTTCCTGGCTCAGTCTTGGGAGATTAATCCTGTCCAAGAAACTGTCCATTTCTTCCAAGTTGTCCAGTTTGTTGCCATAGAGTTGCTCATAATAGTCTCTTAGAATCCTTTGGATTTCTGCATTATCTGTTGTAATCTCTCCTTTTTCGTTTTTGATTTTGGTGACCTGGTTCTTCTCTCTCTTTTTCTTAATGAGTCTGGCCAGTGGCTTGTCAATTTTGTTTACCTTTTCAAAGAACCAGCTTTTTGTTTTATTTATCTTTACTATTGTTTCTTTTGTTTCTTTCTCATTTATTTCTGCTCTGATCTTTATGATTTCTCTTCTTCTGCTGGCTCTGGGATGTTTTTGTTCTTCTTACTCCAACTGTTTTAAGCGGAGGGTTAGGTCATCTGCTTCATATTTTCCTAGTTTCTTGAGGTGGGATTGTATTGCTATAAATTTCCCTCTTAGAACTGCTTTTGCTGTATCCCATAGGTTTTGCACTGTCGTGTGTTCATTGTCATTTTCTTCTAGGAATTGTTTAATTTCTCCTTTGATTTCCTCAATGATCAGTTGGTTTTTTAGGTATGTATTGTTTAATCTCCATGTGTTTCTGTTTTTAGGGTTTTTTTTCTGGTAGTTGATCTCCAGTCTCATTGCACTGTGGTCCGAGAAGATGGTTGATATAATTTCGGTTTTCTTGAACTGACTGAGGTTAGATTTGTGGCCCAAGATGTGGTCTATCCTGGAGAATGTTCCGTGAGCGCTTGAGAAGAAAGTGTATTCTTCTGCTTTTGGATGGAACGTCCTAAAGATATCGATGAGGTCCATCTTTTCCAGTGTGGCATTTAAGGCTTGTGTTTCTTTATTAATTTTCTGTTTTGTTGATCTGTCCATTGGTGTGAGAGGAGTGTTAAAGTCTCCTACTATTATTGTGTTATTGTTGATTTCTTCTTTTATGTCTGAAAGTACCTGTCTTATGTATTGCGGTGCCCCTGTGTTGGGTGCGTAGATATTCATGACTGTTATGTCTTCCTCTTGGATAGATCCCTTAATCATGATGTAGTGACCTGCCTTGTCTCTTAGAATCTTCTTTACTTTAAAGTCTATTTTGTCTGATATAAGGATTGCTACTCCAGCTTTCTTTTGATTTCCATTTGCATGAAATATCTTTTTCCAGCCTTGCACTTTCAGTCTATGAGTGTCTCTAGGTCTGAAGTGGGTCTCTTGTAAACAGCATATATATGGGTCTTGCTTCTGGATCCATTCAGCCAGCCTGTGTCATTTGGTTGGAACATTTAGTCCATTTACGTTCAAAGTAATTATTGATACGAATGTTCCTATTGTCATCTTCTTAAAAATTTGGGGTTTGATTTGTAGGACTTCTCCTACTCTTGTATTTATTGGCTATATCAGGCCCTTTAACACTTGTTGTAGGGCTGGTTTTGTGGTACAGAATTCTTTTAGTTTTTGCTTGTCTGTGAAGCTTTTGACTTCACCATCGATTTTTAATGAGATTCTTGCTGGGTAGAGAATTCGTGGTTGCAAGTTATTCTCTTTTAGCCGTTTAAATGTATCTTGCCATTCTCTTCTGGCCTGTAGGGTTTCTGTTGAGAGATCCATAGGTTTTGCACTGTCGTGTGTTCATTGTCATTTTCTTCTAGGAATTGTTTAATTTCTCCTTTGATTTCCTCAATGATCAGTTGGTTTTTTAGGTATGTATTGTTTAATCTCCATGTGTTTCTGTTTTTAGGGTTTTTTTTCTGGTAGTTGATCTCCAGTCTCATTGCACTGTGGTCCGAGAAGATGGTTGATATAATTTCGGTTTTCTTGAACTGACTGAGGTTAGATTTGTGGCCCAAGATGTGGTCTATCCTGGAGAATGTTCCGTGAGCGCTTGAGAAGAAAGTGTATTCTTCTGCTTTTGGATGGAACGTCCTAAAGATATCGATGAGGTCCATCTTTTCCAGTGTGGCATTTAAGGCTTGTGTTTCTTTATTAATTTTCTGTTTTGTTGATCTGTCCATTGGTGTGAGAGGAGTGTTAAAGTCTCCTACTATTATTGTGTTATTGTTGATTTCTTCTTTTATGTCTGAAAGTACCTGTCTTATGTATTGCGGTGCCCCTGTGTTGGGTGCGTAGATATTCATGACTGTTATGTCTTCCTCTTGGATAGATCCCTTAATCATGATGTAGTGACCTGCCTTGTCTCTTAGAATCTTCTTTACTTTAAAGTCTATTTTGTCTGATATAAGGATTGCTACTCCAGCTTTCTTTTGATTTCCATTTGCATGAAATATCTTTTTCCAGCCTTGCACTTTCAGTCTATGAGTGTCTCTAGGTCTGAAGTGGGTCTCTTGTAAACAGCATATATATGGGTCTTGCTTCTGGATCCATTCAGCCAGCCTGTGTCATTTGGTTGGAACATTTAGTCCATTTACGTTCAAAGTAATTATTGATACGAATGTTCCTATTGTCATCTTCTTAAAAATTTGGGGTTTGATTTGTAGGACTTCTCCTACTCTTGTATTTATTGGCTATATCAGGCCCTTTAACACTTGTTGTAGGGCTGGTTTTGTGGTACAGAATTCTTTTAGTTTTTGCTTGTCTGTGAAGCTTTTGACTTCACCATCGATTTTTAATGAGATTCTTGCTGGGTAGAGAATTCGTGGTTGCAAGTTATTCTCTTTTAGCCGTTTAAATGTATCTTGCCATTCTCTTCTGGCCTGTAGGGTTTCTGTTGAGAGATCCGCAGTTAAACGTATGGGGTTTCCTTTATATGTTATTTGTTGTTTGCTCCTAGCTGCTTTTAGTAATCTGTCTTTATATTTAGTCTGCGTTAGTTTGATTAGTATGTGCCTTGGTGTGTTTCTTCTGGGGTTTCTCCTGTATGGAACTCTTTGTCCTTCCTGGACTTGGTTGACTATCTCCTTTCCCATGCTGGGGAAGTTTTCAACTATAACCTCTTCAAGAATTTTTTCATAGTCTTTCTTCTCTTCTTCTTCTTCTGGAACTCCTATAATTCTAATGTTGGTGCGTTTAATATTGTCCTATAGGTCTCTGAGGCTATCCTCAGTTCTTTTAATTCTTTGGGCTTTGTTCTGTTCTTCAGCACTTATTTCCACCATTCTGTCTTCCAGCTCACTTATCCGTTCTTCAGCCTCTGATACTCTACTGTTGAGACCTTCTATAGTATTTTTGAGTTCAGCAATTGAGTTGGTGGTCTCTATTTGCTTATTTTTCATTTCCTGCATGTCTTTTCTCAATGCACTAATTTCCTCTAATATTCTGTTTTCGGTGTTTTGCATCCTCATTAGTATAGTTTTTCTGAATTCTCTTTCAGATAGCTTGTCTATCTCCTCCTCTGTCATTTGAAGTGGTGTTTCTCTAGCTTGGTCCTTCATTTGTACAGTGTTTCTCTGACGTTTCATTATTAGGTTAATTTTTGTTTCTTTGTGGGTGTCTGTGTGTATGGAGTTCTTATTCCCACCAGGCTTCTTGGTTGAATTCTCCCTTCCTTTGGGTTTTTGTCCTTGTAGAAGGGTTCAGTGGCTTGTGTCTTGGGTGGTGATAGACCTTGTTTACAGGTGAATAATCTGTAGTAGTGTATGTTCTTTGATAATCAGTGTGGGGTCTTGGAATCCGGGCTTCCGCTTCGAGGATCCTTGGTTTGATGATTGGTCAGGGAGTGTAGGCTCTATGTCTGGTTTGCTATGGTGTTCTGTGATACTAGTTCACACACTAGCATCTGAGGAACAAGAGGTGCATCCCTGATGGGTGACAGTCATAAAAGCATGCAGATGTTTTCTAACATAATCATAAGATACACATACATATACAGCAATCCCCACAACTGACCCGTTTTACAGAGATAAGGCACAGGAAATCTTTCTAGCAACTCATGCAACCACAGATGATACTTGCCTGTTAAGCTTTGAATTAATTAAAATAGTGCCTGAATAATAGATCTAGCACAAGGTCCTGGCTTGGATAATTACAATGAGAGCAATTTTAAATTAGGACATGTGCTCGGGGTGACAAGGAGGAGAGTCTATAAGTAATAAAATGGAAAAGATTTGTCTTAGAAGTATTTTATAGGATTAGGTAGCAAAGATTAGTGTGTGTACTGTTTAGTGTATTTGGAAGTGAATAGTGGAGACCGGAAGATAGGAAATAATTTATCTAGAGGATATTGGTAGCTAGGAAGATGTTTTGCATTTAGAACATAGAGAAAGAAAGCAGTGGGAAAGAGGAAAGAGAAAAGAGAATTAGTGGTTTTCAAGAATTAAAATTAAAGTTCAAAAAAATATAATAAAAGTCAAAAGAAAGTTAAAAATTAAAAAGAGCAGAAAAAATTAATGATACCGAAAAACAAAGAAAAAATACATAGAATACATCAAACAAATGAAAACTACAAAAAAAACCCAAACAAACAAACATAAAAAACCCCAATAAACAAAGAAACTAATAAACCCCAAACCAATCAATTGAATAAGCAAAATAGTCCACCACAAACAAGCAGAAAAAAATGAAAAAAGAAAAAAAAAAGTTAAATACTGTCCTTGTTTTTTATCTTCACATCTGCCTGTTGGAAACCAATCTGCTCTTGAAGGTGGTGTCTTGATGGCGTAGTCTTTCCCTTATAGTGCCGGTTGCTGTGGTTTCTGTTTTTGTGTTCAGCAAAATGAGGGCTTTGCTGCCATACTGGGTGCTGGCCGGGACGGTGGGCTGATCCCAGTCAGTCGGGCGGAGGCCGTGGCGCGCAGCCCCGTATTGGAGGGGGGCGCCCCGGCTCTACCGCGCGCCCGCCTGTAGTCTCCAATTCCTGCTCTTTCCCCGGCTTCCTCGGCTGCTGCTGCAGTTCTAGGGGAGCGCGGGATCCTCCGCCACTGGCACACGCGCACTGCCGGTTATGTGTCTAAGTACCAAAGGTGGACGCGAGCTTTCCCGTCCAACTCGAGCCCGGTCCCTGGTCAGCAACCCGTGGATGACTTCCTCTCTCCGTTCAGCAAGCCCTCCAGTTGGAGTGGCTGAACTTACCCGCGCCGCGGCTCCTCGCGGCGTCCGCGGCTCCTCGCGGCGTCCGCGGCTCCTCGCGGCTCCTCGCGGCGTCCGCGGCTCCGGCGGCTCCTCGCGGCGTCCGCGGCTCCGGCGGCTCCTCGCGGCGGGCGGGTTCCGGCGGCTCCTCGCATTACAATTATTAATATGGAAAAGGAATTCAGTGTAATTTGGAGGTTATTATTTTCTGTTCAATATAACAACACATTATTCATAATATTTAAAAATCTTTCACTATGTCTTTTGGTGTTATTCTAAAGAGCAGTTTTGCAGATATTTAGGAAGGTATATACGTTGGAATTGTTTTGAAAATTTTATTTGTATATAATGCAGTTAATGTCTGTCTTCTTCAGATAGTTCCTATTCGTTTTCTACTAGAAGCATCAGAAAGCTAGCTTCTATTCTCTCCCTTTCTCCTCGCTTGTCTTTGTGTATACTTTTGTCCTCTTAAATATGTTCTAAATACAACTGCTTGATTGATCAGTTTTAGGGAATTCTGTTGAGGCTCACATATTATAAACGAGGCCATCAGCAAGCTTATTCTACGTCCGTACCGATTTATCCACTTCCTTTGTAATTACTAAGAAGCATCGTCTCTGTTTGTCGTGTCTTCTGTGGTGTGGCATGTGTGTCTATGTGCATACTGGCCGTGCAGTGCAGCTTGAGGGATCCTGCTTCCCTGGCCAGGGACTTGACCACCCTCCGCACCGAGAGCATGGAGTCCGTACCCGCTGGTCTACCGGGGACTGTCCGTTGCCTCTATTTTCTTACCTGTTTCTGACTTTGTGTCTAGGTGTAAACGGATTCAGTTTTTGCGTAGTGTCCTGGTGGCCTTGCGCTGTCATTATGCACGTTTCAGACGTCGGTGTGAGTGCACGAACTGGCTTCTGTCAGTGCTTGTCGTGTCATAGTACACGGTTTGATTTTAACCTTTTTCAGTATTTCAGTTTTCTTTGTGACTCATGGAAAGAGAGTATGACCAGATTCTGTGACAGTGTTAATCCAGTCTGAGACCTTCTTTCTTGTCACACCTAAATTCAGGCTATTACTAAGATGTCTATGTTTGTTTCTATTATCACACATTGTGCCTTCTAGTTTGTTATGTTCTTTGCTTCCCTTTTTCTCCTTTCATCGCTTATATTAAACTAATTAAATGTTCTAAGTAATCTCTCATTGCCTCCTTACTGGCTCACGGGTTTTCAGGTTTATACCTTAAGATCTACCCCGACAATTTTAACGTAACTACCTAACTTAGCAACATCCAAAGTCAATCAATATCTCTACCCTCCTTCCATATGAAACAAAAACTTCAGAGTGTTTTTACTTTCTCAGCCTTCCTCTCATGTTATCTCTGATTATTCCTTGTTCTTAACTCTAATTGTTACTGTTTTTGGAGACGAGTCATTTTCTATTCCTCAGTCTGACTTGCCCACATTGAGACGGGTTTCAGTGAGGGACGGTCGTGGTGGAGTGTGTGTGCACGTGTGTATCATCTTTGCCTCTTGCACCCCAGTTTTCCTCTCTGGGTTCAATATCCTTCTTCCTTAATGGCATTTAAAATGAAGCAAGTGGACTTCCCTGTTGGTCCAGTGGGTAAGGACACCGTCTTGCAGTGCAAGGGGCGCTGGTTCCATCCCTGGCCTGGGAAGATCCCACGTGCCGAGGAGCGGCTGGACCCATGTGTCCAATTACCGAGCCAGAGCTCTGGAGCGCATGCGCCGAGAGCCGGTGCTCTGCAACAACAGAGGCCACCGCGATGGGAGGCCCACAGGAGCCAAAGAACAAAGATGGATGAAAATAGAGAAATGAAAGACCAATAGAAGTGGCCCGCCTGCTCCCCTCCCTCCCCACCTCACCCCCCCAAAATAAGTAAATAAATAAATCTTTAAAAAAAATGAAGCAAGTGAGGACTTTCCTGATGATCACAAGGTTAAGACTTTGTTTCCAATGCAGGTGGTGCAGCTTTGATCCTTGGTTGGGGAGCTAAGATCCCACATGCCTCGTGGACAGATATGTATCTGTATATACATATACAAAACAGATACAATATTGTAACAAATTCAATAAAAACTTTAATAGTGAACCACATTTTAAAAAATAGAGCAAATAACAACTTCAATACAATGCTACTTTTTATCCACAAGAGTCACAAAATCTAAAAAGTTTACAACACTGTTGAGGAGAATGTGGGGAAAGAGATAAGCTCATATATTGCTGATGAACTCTGCATTCATACAGCCTCCATAAAGGCAATTTTCCAGTATCTATCAATAGAAATGATATTAATGCACAAATTCATAGACTTGGCAACATCTTCCTTAGGATTTTTAAAAAAACATTTATTTATTTATTTAGTAGGGGGGTTGGGAGGGAGGGGGGCGAGCGGGCCACCTCTACTGGTCCTTCATCCATCTATTTTTATCCATCTTTGTTCCTCTGCCCGTGTGGGCCTCCCATCACAGTGGTCTCTGCTGCTGCAGAGCACTGGCTCTGGGCGCATGCGCTCCAGAGCTCCAACTCAGTAATTGGACACATCAGTCCAGCCGCTCCGCGGCACGTGGGATCTTCCCAGGCCAGGGATGGAACTGGTGCCCCTTGCACTGCAAGGCGGTGTCCTTACCCACTGGACCACCAGGGAAGCCCCTTCCTTGGGATTTTATCCTAATTCTGTTCGTACACACGTGTATAACAGTGTTGATAGAAGATATTGCTTATAATAGCAGAACACTTCAGACAACCCAACAACTCATTAACAAAAGGAGACAGACTAAGTGACCTGTGGTCCTTGCATAAAATAGAACACACTAGAGTCACATGTATCTCTAGTGTTTACCAAGTAAAGTTCAGAACAGGGAAATCAGGGAGCTGCTATTTCTGAAAACAGCGAGCAAGAGGGACTCCCCTGGTGGTCTGGTGGTTAAGAATCTGCCTTCCAATACAGGGGACTTGGGTTCGGTCCGTGACTGGGGAGCTAGGATCCCACACGCTGCAGGGCCGCTAAGCCTGAGTGCAGCAACTAGAGAAAGCCCACATGCCCCAACAAAGACTTATCACAGCCAAAGGAAAAAGGGAGCAAGAACATATGCATGGGAGTGGTGGTGCTTTACTTGTTGATTCGTGTCCAACTCTTGCAGCTGTAGAGAGAAGTTACCTCTGTCCTCCATGGACTGTAGCCCACCAGGCTCCTCTGTCCATGGGATTGCCCAGGCAAGAATCCTGGGGCAGGCTGCCACTTCCTTCTCCAAGAATATATACATAGGTATGCTAAACTATGTACCGTTTCTCTGGAAGAGTAAAGGAAAAGCTCGAAGTATGGATGGCCAATGAAAAGGATGTTGAGAAACCATGGGAAAGGCTGAGCGTGAAGCTTTCCTCTGTGGACCAGGCTGTGCCTTTTGAATGTTAAACCACATGAATTAATGCATTGCCTTTTCACACGAACTGTATCTTTAAGAAAAAGAACAGAGGAGGGGAAGTGGCTACAGGCGAGGCAGGGAACCCTTTGCGGAGTGCCACTGCAGAGTCAGGCAAAGTCCACCTTGTGTAGCTCTGTGTTCCAGGCAGATGAACAAATGTTTCCGAGTCTCCATTTCTCATTCTTACAACTAGGATAGTCACATGTGCCACACAGGATGATCTTAAAGAAGGTCTATGTCGGCTCCTAAAATCACAAAGCCATACTGGACACATCAGTCCAGCCGCTCCGCGGCACGTGGGATCTTCCCAGGCCAGGGATGGAACTGGTGCCCTTGCACTGCAAGGCGGTGTCCTTACCCACTGGACCACCAGGAAGCCCTTCCTTGGGATTTTATCCTAATTCTGTTCGTACACACGTGTATAACAGTGTTGATAGAAGATATTGCTTATAATAGCAGAACACTTCAGACAACCCAACAACTCATTAACAAAAGGAGACAGACTAAGTGACCTGTGGTCCTTGCATAAAATAGAACACACTAGAGTCACATGTATCTCTAGTGTTTACCAAGTAAAGTTCAGAACAGGGAAATCAGGGAGCTGCTATTTCTGAAAACAGCGAGCAAGAGGGACTCCCCTGGTGGTCTGGTGGTTAAGAATCTGCCTTCCAATACAGGGGACTTGGGTTCGGTCCGTGACTGGGGAGCTAGGATCCCACACGCTGCAGGGCCGCTAAGCCTGAGTGCAGCAACTAGAGAAAGCCCACATGCCCCAACAAAGACTTATCACAGCCAAAAAGAAAAAAAGGGAGCAAGAACATATGCATGGGAGTGGTGGTGCTTTACTTGTTGATTCGTGTCCAACTCTTGCAGCTGTAGAGAGAAGTTACCTCTGTCCTCCATGGACTGTAGCCCACCAGGCTCCTCTGTCCATGGGATTGCCCAGGCAAGAATCCTGGGGCAGGCTGCCACTTCCTTCTCCAAGAATATATACATAGGTATGCTAAACTATGTACCGTTTCTCTGGAAGAGTAAAGGAAAAGCTCGAAGTATGGATGGCCAATGAAAAGGATGTTGAGAAACCATGGGAAAGGCTGAGCGTGAAGCTTTCCTCTGTGGACCAGGCTGTGCCTTTTGAATGTTAAACCACATGAATTAATGCATTGCCTTTTCACACGAACTGTATCTTTAAGAAAAAGAACAGAGGAGGGGAAGTGGCTACAGGTGGGGCAGGGAACCCTTTTGCGGAGTGCCACTGCAGAGTCGGGCAAAGTCCACCTTGTGTAGCTCTGTGTTCCAGGCAGATGAACAAATGTTTCCGAGTCTCCATTTCTCATTCTTACAACTAGGATAGTCACATGTGCCACACAGGATGATCTTAAAGAAGGTCTATGTCGGCTCCTAGCACAGCAGGAGTACACAGAAAGCACTCTGTGATGATTGTTATTGATACCGAGTATTGCAATTCATAAAACTCCTCAGAACTCAGGCTTGAAAAGTCAGTATTTCCCAGGACCAGCAGGTGGCACCTGACGCAAGCGAATGGGTGCCCCTTTCACTCAGCACCCAAAGCAGGGAGATCTTGGTTTTCCTATTCCCCAGTCCTTTCTCTGCAGCTTTGGACAACTCCACCCCTTCCTCCTGAGGCACGCCGGCCACTCGGAGGCAAGGGGCTGCTCCACTCGGCTGGGGCGGGAAGGGCCTGACGTTCAGGGTTGTTCCCGTGTTGGGCAGGGGAGGCGGGGTGGGAGGCTGGGCTCCACGGCAGCCTGAGAGTCTCCCGAATGTCCTCTTCTCTATTCTTGCTTTGCTTTGGCAGGAGCAGCACATGACTGAGCGGGAAAGACCCTGAAGGAAAGTGGCGAGAAGAAGGGGAGCGTGAGGGGTGGCGTCAAGTGGGGATGGACAGTGGGAGGGAGGATGAAAAGAGCCAGAAGTGGACGTCCCTGGTGGTCTCGTGGTTTTTTTTTTTTTTTTTTTGTTAAACCTTTATTTTACTTTTAACTTTTACAGAGTTTTGTTGTTCACAGACATGCATGTTCTCAGATTAGTCACATGTATATCTCCCCCTTCCCACCCCTCCCGACCATCACACAGCACCCCTGAAGGATCCCCTTTTCTCACGGAGCAATGACTAGAGCTATTTTCTTCACTTATGATAGTACAGGCCTTCATGCTACTTCCTTTACGCCTCTCACCCACTGTTCCTTCCCCACAATGTCCATATGTCCACTGTCCATGTCTGACTTTCTGTCGCTTCACTGCATGTGCCATCATCACCATCCTACTAGATTCCATATATATGTGTTAATATACTGTATTTGTCCTTCTCTTTGCTACAGGTGGGGCAGGGAACCCTTTTGCGGAGTGCCACTGCAGAGTCGGGCAAAGTCCACCTTGTGTAGCTCTGTGTTCCAGGCAGATGAACAAATGTTTCCGAGTCTCCATTTCTCATTCTTACAACTAGGATAGTCACATGTGCCACACAGGATGATCTTAAAGAAGGTCTATGTCGGCTCCTAGCACAGCAGGAGTACACAGAAAGCACTCTGTGATGATTGTTATTGATACCGAGTATTGCAATTCATAAAACTCCTCAGAACTCAGGCTTGAAAAGTCAGTATTTCCCAGGACCAGCAGGTGGCACCTGACGCAAGCGAATGGGTGCCCCTTTCACTCAGCACCCAAAGCAGGGAGATTTTGGGTTTTTCCTATTCCCCAGTCCTTTCTCTGCAGCTTTGGACAACTCCACCCCTTCCTCCTGAGGCACGCCGGCCACTCGGAGGCAAGGGGCTGCTCCACTCGGCTGGGGCGGGAAGGGCCTGACGTTCAGGGTTGTTCCCGTGTTGGGCAGGGGAGGCGGGGTGGGAGGCTGGGCTCCACGGCAGCCTGAGAGTCTCCCGAATGTCCTCTTCTCTATTCTTGCTTTGCTTTGGCAGGAGCAGCACATGACTGAGCGGGAAAGACCCTGAAGGAAAGTGGCGAGAAGAAGGGGAGCGTGAGGGGTGGCGTCAAGTGGGGATGGACAGTGGGAGGGAGGATGAAAAGAGCCAGAAGTGGACGTCCCTGGTGGTCTCGTGGTTTTTTTTTTTTTTTTTTTTTGTTAAACCTTTATTTTACTTTTAACTTTTACAGAGTTTTGTTGTTCACAGACATGCATGTTCTCAGATTAGTCACATGTATATCCCCCCCTTCCCTCCCCTCCCGACCATCACACAGCACCCCTGAAGGATCCCCTTTTCTCACGGAGCAATGACTAGAGCTATTTTCTTCACTTATGATAGTACAGGCCTTCATGCTACTTCCTTTACGCCTCTCACCCACTGTTCCTTCCCCACAATGTCCATATGTCCACTGTCCATGTCTGACTTTCTGTCGCTTCACTGCATGTGCCATCATCACCATCCTACTAGATTCCATATATATGTGTTAATATACTGTATTTGTCCTTCTCTTTCTGACTGACTTCACTTTTGATGATACGTTCTAGATAGATCCAGCCACCTCATTAGGGTTGATTCTTCGCATTTCTCTTTACAGCTGTGTAGTATTCCATTGTATATATGTACCAGAGCTTTTGGATCCATTCGTTCGTCGATGGGCATCTAGGTTCCTTCCATGTTCTGGCTATTGTATAGAGAGCTGCAATGAACATTGGGGTACAGGTGCTTCTTTCAGTTTTGATTTCGTCAGGGTATAAGCCTAAGAGTGGGATTGCTGGGTCATAGGGTGCTTCTATTTTTAGTTTTTTAAGAAATCTCCAGACTGTCTTCCATAGAGGCTGTATCAATTTACACTCCCACCAGCAATGCAGGAGTGTTCCCTTTTCTCCGCAGCCTCTCCAGCATTTATTGTCTGTCGATTTGTGGATGATGGCCATTCTGACAGGTGTGAGGTGATATCTCATTGTAGCTTTGATTTGCATTTCTCTAATTATTAGTGAAGTTGAGCATCGTTTCATGTGTTTTTGGGCCATCTGTATGTCATCGTTGGAGAGGTGTCTGTTTAGGTCCTTTTCCCATTTTTTGATTGGGTTGTTCGTTTTTCCAGTGCTGAGTTGTCTCAGTTGCTTGTAGATTTTGGAGATTAATTCTTTGTCTGTTGTTTCATTTGCTATGATTTTCTCCCACTCTGTGGGCTGTCTGTTCAGCTTTTTTGTAATTTCTTTAGCTGTGCAAAAGCTTTTAAGTTTCATTAGGTCCCACATGTTCATTTGTCTTTTTAGTTCCACTATTCTAGTAGGTGGGTCAGAGAAGATCTTGCTTTGATTGATGTCCTTGAGGGTTTTGCCTATATTCTCCTCTAAGAGTTTGATGGTTTCTGGCCTTACATTTAAGTCTTTAATCCATTTTGAGTTGATCTTTGTGTATGGTGTCAGGGTATGTTCCAACTTCATTTTCTTGCATGAAGCTATCCAATTTTCCCAGCACCATTTGTTGAAGAGGCTGTCTTTGTCCCATTTTATATGTTCGCCTCCTTTGTCAAAAATAAGGTACCCATAGGTGTGTGGCTTTATCTCTGGGTTCTCGATCTTGTTCCGTTGGTCGATATTTCTGTTTTTGTGCCAGTACCATACTGTCTTGATGACTGTTGCTTTGTAGTAGAGTCTGAAGTTGGGGAGGCTGATCCCCCCAGCTCCATTCTTCTTCCTGAGGATTGCTTTGGCTATTCGAGGTCTTTTGTGTTTCCATATGATCTGTGTTATTCGTTGGTCTAGTTCTGTGAAGAATGTTATTGGAAGTTTGATAGGGATCGCATTGAATCTATAGATGACATTTGGTAGTATGGTCATTTTCACAATATTGATTCTCCCCACCCAGGAACACGGAATATTTCTCCATCTGTTTAACTCTTCTTTAATGTCTCTCATGAGTGTCTTGTAATTTTCTGTGTACAGTTCTTTTGTTTCTTTGGGTAGGTTTATTCCTAGATATTTGATTCTTTTGGTTGCGATGGTGAAGGGGATTGCCTCTTTGATTTCATTTTCTGATTTTTCATTTTTTGTGTATAGGAATGCCAGTGATTTCTGTATATTGATTTTGTATCCTGCGACTTTGATGAATTCGCTGATTAACTCTAGTAGTTTTGTAATAGTGTCTTTGGGATTTTCTATGTATAATATCATGTCATCTGCAAATAGAGAGAGTTTGACCTCTTCTTTTCCAATCTGGATTCCTTTGATTTCTTTCTCTTCTCTTATTGCTATTGCTAGAACTTCCAGGACTATGTTGAATAAGAGTGGTGAAAGTGGACACCCTTGTCTTGTTCCTGATCTTAGAGGAAATGCTTTGAGTTTTTCACCATTGAGGATAATGTTCGCTGTGGGCTTCTCATATATGGCTTTCACTATGTTAAGATAAGTTCCTTCTATGCCCATTTTTTGAAGAGTTTTTATCATAAATGGATGCTGTACTTTGTCAAAGGCTTTTCTGCATCTATTGAGATGATCATGTGATTTTGTCTTTTTTCAATTGTTGATATGATG
>JAIOJX010000005.1:69680542-69847000 GCA_022376925.1 Tragulus kanchil | reverse complement strand
AAACTGCGCCCTGGTTGAGGTAGGGCTGCACTTAGGAGAGGAGAGTGTGGGCACTGATTGGGAAGGGACGCGTCACACAGACCTTAGATAAACTCGCCCCTGGGTAGCTCACAGCTGCAGCACTGATAATGGGGGTTCCATGTGAGCTGGAGGTGCCCTTCCCCAGCCAGGCCCAGGAAGGCCACTACTTGGCCCAGTGTGCTGTCAGTCCGAGGAGGCCGGGAGCGCCGCTGGGAGGGACCAGAGCGGGCAGGGGCGGGGCCGGAAAGTCCCAGGAACCGGCCGAGCCGGCTGGCCAGAAGTGAGCGGTTTAGGGAAAGAGAAACGAAAGCGTCCGGCTTCCCAGACCCGCCCACTCCGGAGCCTCGGCTGGCCCAGGATATCGGGGAGGAGTGCGTTAACATCAGATCCGAGGTTTAGGGAGCAGCCGTGGCACTCCACCTTCTCCACCTGGGACCCTCCTCGCTTCCAGCCTCCCCTTACAGGAGCCACTGGTCGGGACTTTCCTCCCAAGGCAGGGCTCCTACGTCATCTGTCTCTGGGTGGATCAGCCCCGCGCAGGTTAGGGCCCGGGTGCTAAGCCCGGCGGAGAAGACCTGAGCGCCCCCTGGCGGGCGCGTCGCGGGGGCGGAGCTATAGGCAGCGCGCGGCGCGCTGTCCCAGGTCGGAAACCAGTGCTTCGGACGGCAAGGATCGCGGAGCCGGGATGCTGCGGGCCGGGAACTTACCCCGGGCCGGAGAAGTCCACACCGGGGTAATGAGTCTGGGCTTGAGGGTTAGCGGGGGGATGGAGGAGGTGGAGTGACTGGGGGACCCTGGAGGCGCCAGAGAGTGAATTCGGAGACTCGCAAGAGATAGTTTGTAGCAGCAGGTGCGCGCATCCCAAAATGAATCCCACAGGAGTCTCTATTCTGAAAGGGAGTGGTCTAGGGCTCTGCGAGGGGACTGAGCACGGGAAGCTAGCGGAGAAAGGGTGCTTTGGCTCTGAGCTGGAAGCGTTAAGGGGAAGCTGTTCTAAAGCGCTTTCGCTTTCACTCTGGACTAGAGACAGTGGGATTAGTTAACTGAAGGGAGAAGGTTGGAGAAGGCACCTGGAGATGAAGAAACTGCGCCCTGGTTGAGGTAGGGCTGCACTTAGGAGAGGAGAGTGTGGGCACTGATTGGGAAGGGACGCGTCACACAGACCTTAGATAAACTCGCCCCTGGGTAGCTCACAGCTGCAGCACTGATAATGGGGGTTCCATGTGAGCTGGAGGTGCCCTTCCCCAGCCAGGCCCAGGAAGGCCACTACTTGGCCCGAGTGTGCCCGTGCTTCCCTCCCCGTGGCTTCCTCATGCATCTGCTCAGCCCGCTAGAGGACTTTTGCCCAGGCTGGGCCCAGGGAGAGAGGGGGTGCAGGTGGCAACCCTTGGCTGACTGGCTTCTGCTCTCAAATTACTGCCACCACTTTGGGACAGTTTTGTTATAAAGGAGTACCCTCTCTTGTGGGGTCGCCCCCTGTTCTCTGGTCTGCTGTTCACAACGAATCAGTGTGCCAACATGAGCACTTAGGCCAGTATCCCTGTAGGCCAGAATAACTTAGGCAGCCATGAGAGATAGAGCGGTAGAATCATTTATTAATTAGGAAATCTCCCCTCACCACCAGACGAGTGATGGAAAATAAGAAGTAGAAGTCAGAGCAAAGCCTGGGAGCTAGACTTGGGTTTTAGTCCTGTGTGACCTCGGAAAAGTCACTGGCCTTCTGTATGATGCTTTCTTCATTTGTAGGATCTTTAAAGTGAAAAAAAAAAAAATGTAGCTTTATTCTCCTTCACTCTTCCTTCTTTTAAAAAAAAAAAACTTTTATTTTACTTTTTTTTAAACCTTTATTTTGCTTTTAACTTTTACAGAGTTTGTTGTTTACAGATATGCATGTTCCCAGATTCTTCCTTAATTCTTAATTTCTTTCTTGATCTGGAAAAGTTAGCTAAAATTCCCCAACCAAATCCTCTCTTGGTGCAGATCTCTTCCCATGGCTACTCTCTTCCCCTGGCTATTTACCCTTTTTAAAATATATATGCACTTATTTTGGCTCTGAGCTGGAAGCGTTAAGGGAAGCTGTTCTAAAGCGCTTTCGCTTTCACTCTGGACTAGAGACAGTGGGATTAGTTAACTGAAGGGAGAAGGTTGGAGAAGGCACCTGGAGATGAAGAAACTGCGCCCTGGTTGAGGTAGGGCTGCACTTAGGAGAGGAGAGTGTGGGCACTGATTGGGAAGGGACGCGTCACACAGACCTTAGATAAACTCGCCCCTGGGTAGCTCACAGCTGCAGCACTGATAATGGGGGTTCCATGTGAGCTGGAGGTGCCCTTCCCCAGCCAGGCCCAGGAAGGCCACTACTTGGCCCGAGTGTGCCCGTGCTTCCCTCCCCGTGGCTTCCTCATGCATCTGCTCAGCCCGCTAGAGGACTTTTGCCCAGGCTGGGCCCAGGGAGAGAGGGGGTGCAGGTGGCAACCCTTGGCTGACTGGCTTCTGCTCTCAAATTACTGCCACCACTTTGGGACAGTTTTGTTATAAAGGAGTACCCTCTCTTGTGGGGTCGCCCCCTGTTCTCTGGTCTGCTGTTCACAACGAATCAGTGTGCCAACATGAGCACTTAGGCCAGTATCCCTGTAGGCCAGAATAACTTAGGCAGCCATGAGAGATAGAGCGGTAGAATCATTTATTAATTAGGAAATCTCCCCTCACCACCAGACGAGTGATGGAAAATAAGAAGTAGAAGTCAGAGCAAAGCCTGGGAGCTAGACTTGGGTTTTAGTCCTGTGTGACCTCGGAAAAGTCACTGGCCTTCTGTATGATGCTTTCTTCATTTGTAGGATCTTTAAAGTGAAAAAAAAAAAAATGTAGCTTTATTCTCCTTCACTCTTCCTTCTTTTAAAAAAAAAAAACTTTTATTTTACTTTTTTTTAAACCTTTATTTTGCTTTTAACTTTTACAGAGTTTGTTGTTTACAGATATGCATGTTCCCAGATTCTTCCTTAATTCTTAATTTCTTTCTTGATCTGGAAAAGTTAGCTAAAATTCCCCAACCAAATCCTCTCTTGGTGCAGATCTCTTCCCATGGCTACTCTCTTCCCCTGGCTATTTACCCTTTTTAAAATATATATGCACTTATTTTGGCCATGCCGTATGGCATGGGGGATCTTAGTTCCTTGATAAGGAATCAAACCCGTGCCCCCTGCATTGGAAGCGCATTCTTAACCCCTGAACCACCAGGGAGGTCCCTGCCTATTTACCTCTTGATCATAAATCCTTACATGAGAGCTTTATTTTAAACTGTCCCCTACGTTTCTTGCTATTTCCCTCCTTCCCTGACACGTGGCCATGTTAACCACTGACCTCTGAGATGTTTTCTCTTGTTCAATAAACTGAAAGAGCTCACTTCTAAGGGGTGGGGGTGGGGTGGATGATTCTGGGCCAATAAAAAGGCTTGATCTTATTTCCCAAGGTCATGGTCACTTGCTGTGTGGGCAGATTTGCAGCGCATCTGTACACACTCAGGCATACACAGGGGTCATTCATTTGCAGAGCTACATCACCAGCGCATGGAAGTCCTTCACGTAAAGGGAGTTCCTTCACATACAATGAGCCTAGGAGCCTGATCTCAGCTCTCTCTTTACAATGGAAAGGATTTTAGGGATGCTGTTCTTGCCATGTGATGCCACGGCTAGACTCTGACATTCCCTTGCAGCCAGGAAAGACAGTAGACAAAACGGGAAGAAAAAAAATCGCATCGTGGGAGTCGGCTCTGGCCTGAATTACCGGGTAACCTTGAGCCAGCCACCTCCCTCCCTGAGAATGTTTCCTGGTCTGAAACATGAAGGGGTCAAGGCTTTTCCTGCTCTGACATCCTGTCCCATGTGTCTCTGCAGACAACCATCATGGCCGTAGAGTTTGATGGGGGTGTCGTGGTGGGATCGGATTCTCGGGTGTCTGCAGGGTGAGTACTTTTGGAAGGAAGCTAGTTGCTCCCAATGCGCGTTTGTAGTCATTCTTAAAGACAAGACAAACTGAAGCTTTGGAAATACAGAGAGAACTTTTACAGAGTTTGTTGTTTACAGATATGCATGTTCCCAGATTCTTCCTTAATTCTTAATTTCTTTCTTGATCTGGAAAAGTTAGCTAAAATTCCCCAACCAAATCCTCTCTTGGTGCAGATCTCTTCCCATGGCTACTCTCTTCCCCTGGCTATTTACCCTTTTTAAAATATATATGCACTTATTTTGGCCATGCCGTATGGCATGGGGGATCTTAGTTCCTTGATAAGGAATCAAACCCGTGCCCCCTGCATTGGGCGCATTCTTAACCCCTGAACCACCAGGGAGGTCCCTGCCTATTTACCTCTTGATCATAAATGCTTACATGAGAGCTTTATTTTAAACTGTCCCCTACGTTTCTTGCTATTTCCTCCTTCCCTGACACGTGGCCATGTTAACCACTGACCTCTGAGATGTTTTCTCTTGTTCAATAAACTGAAAGAGCTCACTTCTAAGGGGCGGGGGTGGGGTGGATGATTCTGGGCCAATAAAAAGGCTTGATCTTATTTCCCAAGGTCATGGTCACTTGCTGTGTGGGCAGATTTGCAGCGCATCTGTACACACTCAGGCATACACAGGGGTCATTCATTTGCAGAGCTACATCACCAGCGCATGGAAGTCCTTCACGTAAAGGGAGTTCCTTCACATACAATGAGCCTAGGAGCCTGATCTCAGCTCTCTCTTTACAATGGAAAGGATTTTAGGGATGCTGTTCTTGCCATGTGATGCCACGGCTAGACTCTGACATTCCCTTGCAGCCAGGAAAGACAGTAGACAAAACGGGAAGAAAAAAAATCGCATCGTGGGAGTCGGCTCTGGCCTGAATTACCGGGTAACCTTGAGCCAGCCACCTCCCTCCCTGAGAATGTTTCCTGGTCTGAAACATGAAGGGGTCAAGGCTTTTCCTGCTCTGACATCCTGTCCCATGTGTCTCTGCAGACAACCATCATGGCCGTAGAGTTTGATGGGGGTGTCGTGGTGGGATCGGATTCTCGGGTGTCTGCAGGGTGAGTACTTTTGGAAGGAAGCTAGTTGCTCCCAATGCGCGTTTGTAGTCATTCTTAAAGACAAGACAAACTGAAGCTTTGGAAATACAGAGAGAACCTTTCAGAAAGTCCACTATTATAAGTTTTGGGAGTGAGGGGTTGAGTCTGAACTCACAGAGAAGAACCTGGGGTCTGAATGCTCATGTGGCCTGTCCCAGGGAGTGTCGGAATTGGGTCTGAAAAGGGTTTACGAAATAGAGATTCCAGGGGCCTTCCTTCCGTCTGTGTTTAGAGCTGGAAAAGACGATTCTGCCGAGCAGATAGCCCAGTTTCTGATCCATTGCGTGAACTAAGTTTGTCTTTCTCCCTTCTGGCCAGTTTCCCCACATACAAGAAAAGTATGCAGGATTAGATCAACATTACTTACTTTATGTTCCACGGAACACATAACTTCCTCAAGGTGGTTAATGACAAAGAGAAATTAGTAAGGGGAAGGTTATTCTTAGTTTATTTTAGTATTTTTGTTTTATTATAAAAACATAAGTCTGATTTTTATCATTACTTGCATTGTTCTGTTTGTTTGAGGCAATTCTTTGCTTCCTGCTTTAATCTAAGTCTTTAATTTCAGGTACTCTGAAGCCATTCTCCTGTCAAATAAATTGGAGAACATCAAAAATTTTAGCAATTTGCTATATGATCTAGTAATCCCACCCTTGGGCATATGTCCAGACAAAACTATAGGTCAAAAAGATAACCTTATGTTCATAGAAGTACACATGTTCTTTCTCCATTCCTCTGTCAATGGACATCTAGGTTGCTTCCATGACCTGGGTATTGTAAATAATGTTGCAATGAACATTGGGGTCCAGGTATCTTTTTTTTTTTTTTTTTTTAAGAAATGCATTTTATTTATTTATTTATTTTTGACTATTCTGGATTTTCACTGCTGCCACAGGCTCTTCTCTAGTGGCAGGGAGTGGGGGATACTTTCTAGTTGAGGTGAGCAGGCCTCTTGTTGCGGTGACGTCTCTTGACGTGGAACTTGGGCTCTAGGGCACACGGACTTTGGTAGTTGCGGCACACAGGCTCCATAGTTGCGGCTCTGAGGCTCTAGAGCACAGGCTCCATAGTTGTGGCTCACAGGCTTAGTTGCAGCTCACGGGTTTTGTTGCTCCACAGCTTGTGGGATCTTCCCCGATCGGGGATTGAACTCGTGTCTCCTGCATTGGCAGATGAATTCTTTGCCACTGAGCTACCAGGGAAGCCCCAGGGTGCAGGTATCTTTTTGAATTACAGTTTTCTCCAGATATATGCCCAAGAGTGGGATTGCTGGGTGGTATGGTAGTTTTGTTTTTAGATTTTTAAGGAACTTCCATTCTGTTCTCCACAGTGGCTGCATCAACTTACCTTCCTACCAACAGTGTAGCGGTGTTCCCTTTCTCCCTACTCCCACCAGCAGTTATTGTTTGCAGGTTTTTTGATAATGACTGATCTGACCAGCGTGAGATGATACTTTATTGTAGTTTTGATTTTTACAAACAAAAATAGAAACAGACTTGGGACTTCCCTGATGATCCAGTAGTCAAGACTTCATCCCCCAATGCAGGAGGTGCAGGTTTAATCACTGGTCAGGGAACTAAGCTCCCACACGCCTCATGGCCAAAAAACCAAAACATAAAATGGAAGCAAAAATAGAGGGCTTCCGGGCTTCCCCTGGTGGTCCAGTGGGTAAGAACACCACCTTGCAGTGCAAGGGGCGCCGGTTCGATCCCTGGCCTGGGAAGATCCCACGTGCCGCGGAGCGGCTGGACTGATGTGTCCAATCACAGAGCCGGAGCTCTGGCGCGCATGCGCCCAGAGCCGGCGCTCTGCAACGACAGACGCCACCGCGATGGGAGGCCCACAGGAGCCAAAGAACAAAGACGGATGAAAACAGAGAAATGAAAGACCAATGGAAGTGGCCCGCCTGCTCCCCTCCCTTCCCAACCTGACCCCTGCCCAAAATAAATAATAAATAAATAAATCTTTAAAAAAAAAAAAAAAAAATAGAGGGCTTCCCTGGTGGCCCAGCAGGTGGAGAGTCCACCTTGCAGTGCAAGGGGCACCGCTTCGATCCCTGGCCCAGGAAAACCTCACATGCTGCAGAGCGACTGGACCAGTGTGCCCAATTATGAGCCAGAGCTCTGGAGCATATGTGCCCAGAGCTGGTGCTCTGCACTGAGAGAAGCCACTGCGGTGGGAGGCCCACACAGGCCAAAGAATATGAAAATAAATAAATAAATAACAATAAAAGAGGCCAAAATTGAAGGGAAAAAAAAGGAAACAGACTCATGGACATAGAGAACAGACCTGTGGTTGCCAAGATGGGGGAAAGGAGAAGGACTGGGCGTCTGGGATGAGCAGGTGTAAACTGTTATGTACAGCATGGATACAGAGCACGGTCCCACTGCATAGCACAGGAACTCTATTCAAGCTCCTGTGAGACACTGGAAATGAAAGAACGGCTAAACTGTACAGTAGAATTCCATTCTGTTCTCCACAGTGGCTGCATCAACTTACCTTCCTACCAACAGTGTAGCGGTGTTCCCTTTCTCCCTACTCCCACCAGCAGTTATTGTTTGCAGGTTTTTTGATAATGACTGATCTGACCAGCGTGAGATGATACTTTATTGTAGTTTTGATTTTTACAAACAAAAATAGAAACAGACTTGGGACTTCCCTGATGATCCAGTAGTCAAGACTTCATCCCCCAATGCAGGAGGTGCAGGTTTAATCACTGGTCAGGGAACTAAGCTCCCACACGCCTCATGGCCAAAAAACCAAAACATAAAATGGAAGCAAAAATAGAGGGCTTCCGGGCTTCCCCTGGTGGTCCAGTGGGTAAGAACACCACCTTGCAGTGCAAGGGGCGCCGGTTCGATCCCTGGCCTGGGAAGATCCCACGTGCCGCGGAGCGGCTGGACTGATGTGTCCAATCACAGAGCCGGAGCTCTGGCGCGCATGCGCCCAGAGCCGGCGCTCTGCAACGACAGACGCCACCGCGATGGGAGGCCCACAGGAGCCAAAGAACAAAGACGGATGAAAACAGAGAAATGAAAGACCAATGGAAGTGGCCCGCCTGCTCCCCTCCCTTCCCAACCTGACCCCTGCCCAAAATAAATAATAAATAAATAAATCTTTAAAAAAAAAAAAAAAAAATAGAGGGCTTCCCTGGTGGCCCAGCAGGTGGAGAGTCCACCTTGCAGTGCAAGGGGCACCGCTTCGATCCCTGGCCCAGGAAAACCTCACATGCTGCAGAGCGACTGGACCAGTGTGCCCAATTATGAGCCAGAGCTCTGGAGCATATGTGCCCAGAGCTGGTGCTCTGCACTGAGAGAAGCCACTGCGGTGGGAGGCCCACACAGGCCAAAGAATATGAAAATAAATAAATAAATAACAATAAAAGAGGCCAAAATTGAAGGGAAAAAAAAGGAAACAGACTCATGGACATAGAGAACAGACCTGTGGTTGCCAAGATGGGGGAAAGGAGAAGGACTGGGCGTCTGGGATGAGCAGGTGTAAACTGTTATGTACAGCATGGATACAGAGCACGGTCCCACTGCATAGCACAGGGAACTCTATTCAAGCTCCTGTGATAGACCACAATGGAAAAGAAAATGAAAAAAAGATTATCTGTGTATAACTGAATCACTTTACTGTACAGTAGAAAGTAACACTGTAAATTGACTATACTGACTTATTTTTTGAACAATTGGCAACTCTAACGTTGATGACTTCGGACTCCTTCCCAACAGACAGGCCGTGGTGAACAGAGTGTTTGACAAGCTGTCCCCCCTGCACCATCGCATCTACTGCGCTCTCTCTGGCTCGGCTGCCGATGCGCAGGCCATAGCAGACATGGCTGCCTACCAGCTGGAGCTCCATGGGTACGAAGTCTTGGGGCCCCCAGTCCACACCACCCAGTGACCCCCAGTACAGTGTCCTGTTCCAGGGGCCCTCTTGTGGAAAGTGAACATTTCTTGCTTTGCCTTGGCTTTCATTAGCTTTGAACTGGCACTTGAATCTCTCAAAGCTGGCTTCCGCATCGGTAAAGCACAGATAACGCATAGTACGTCCCCTTCTTCATCAGATAGTTATTTCCAGAATCAAAAAATATGAGGGAAAGTATTTGAAAACTGCAAATCACCCTCCTAATGTAAATAGTGAAGAAGAAGAAGGGGACATAGCCCACCATGGTGACCAAGTATGTGTAGTAACCAAGTAGGAACCAAGGTCATGGGGCCAAAGTAAAGCTTATCTGCTGTGACCCACGTGGGCAGGGCTCTGGCAGCCAGGAGAGTCACTGGGGCTGCGGGTGGGACAGAGCAAAGGAGGGAGAACAATTTACAGTTGAAATCTTCCCCGGGGGTCATGTGAGTCTCTGGTTCCCTGCACTAGCGGGAAGGCAGCTGGAGTCTAAATTCTTGCAGCTAGAGGTTTCAGGGGTCACCCGACAGAGATGAGGGTGACAGTCCAGGAGGGTGAAACTCCAGGAAGCAGTATTGCCACCTATTCCTAACCCTCCCTTTAGGATGGAACTGGAGGAACCCCCGCTCGTTCTGGCTGCTGCAAACGTGGTGAGGAATATCAGCTATAAATATCGGGAGGAGCTGTCTGCACATCTCATGGTAGCTGGCTGGGACCAAAGGGAAGGGGGCCAGGTGAGTCTCTCCCAGCGTCCTCCCTTCCTTGGGGTTCCCCTCTCCTCCGGAGAGGGAGATGCAGGTCATATGCATTCTAGCCTCGAGTTTGAAAGACACGGCCTTTCAAGGCATAGCACAGTCTCAAAGGAGAAGAGTATGAGGCGCAGGGCTTCACTGCAGAGCATGGAGCCCACCTGCCTACCTCAGGGGTGAGCAGAGGACAGAATCTCGCAGTGTCTGACCTGAGCATGCCTCCCCCAGGTGTATGGAACCTTGGAAGGGATGCTTGTTCGACAGCCCTTTTCCATCGGTGGCTCTGGCAGCTCCTATATCTACGGCTACGTGGACGCAGCGTACAAACCAGGCATGTCCCCGGAGGAGTGCAGGCGCTTCACCACGAATGGTAACTGTGCAAGTGGAAGGGCACCTAGGGCGGGGGTCAAACATCCACCTGCCATGCTAGAGACCCTGGTTCAATCCTTGGGTCAGGAAGCTCCCCTGGAGAAGGAAATGGCTATCCACTCCAGTATTCGTGCCTAGAGAATTCCATGAACAGGGGACCCTGGTACAGTCCATGAGGTCACATAGAGTTGGCCACCTCTGAGCAACCAGCACACTTCAGGACCAAAGGCATAAGCCAGGACTGTTCTGTGTACACCCAAGTAAGATCTAGGGTGACCACAAGAACCAGTTGTGTGCTTGGTGACAGCCTGTAAGAGCCAATTGTTAAATATTCAAGGACTTGGGAGCTACTTGTTTATCTATGTATAAGAAAATCAATCATGGAGGGAGTATTGAGACCATGGGCATTGGATGAAGACCTTTTTACTTTTTTAAGTCGGCTGACCACCACTAAATATGCATCTCTAAGAAATGTATTCTGAAATCTGGAAGTGGTAGTGGGGATACGGACAGAAGAGAAGGGAGACAATTTTTAAAAAAATATTTATTAGGCTGCCCTGATTCTTAGTTGTAACATGTGAGATCTAGTTCCCTGACCAGGGATGGATTCCGGGCACCCTGCATGGGGAGTGCAGAGTCTTAGCCACCAGACTACCAGGGAAGTCCCATGAGAAACGATTTTTGAAGCTAAGCCAGGCTCTTTTCCTTTCTCCACCTTGAAACCCTCTGCAGCTATCGCTCTGGCCATGAACCGAGATGGCTCAAGTGGGGGCGTCATCTACCTGGTCACCATTACAGGCGCTGGTGTGGACCATCGTGTCATCTTGGGCAATGAGCTGCCAAAATTCTACGACGAGTAAACCTTCCTCAGACTTTCCTTCTTTATTTTGTAATAAACTTTCTGGAACCAGAAGCTGGTGTGGTCAGTAAGCACTCAGAGAGATGAAGCTTGGGAAGGGGGCTTCTTCCTGCCCAAATGTTAGCATATCTCTTTTAGTCTTTTGTCCCTACCTCTAAAACATCTTTCCCAGAAGAGGAGTTGGGGGAGTATCCTGGAACTAGGAAGAGCCCTATATAGGGCAGGTCTCTGGTAGCTAAGACAGCAACACGTGTGAGAATTAGCTACGAGCACCAGCAAACTCACATGGAAAAGAATTCCTTTCTTAATGCATTCATTCACATTAGAGACCAAAACATGGCAACTACTTAAATATTTGGGGAGAAGGGACTTATGAATTTCAAAGACTAATAATCATAACCAAAAAAGCGACCTTTATTGAACTGAGTGTTAGCTACATGCTTATACAATTATCTCTTAGAACCCAAACAAAAAAACCCTTACGTACAGACTACAACTATTGACACTTCATGTAAGACTAGATGGAAGGTTAGTAAGGCATGGCAAGTTCAAAAGCGGAAATGTGGAATTTTGTTTATCATACGTCCTTCCTCTGCCATGACATGAAACCTCTTCCCTCAAGCCTCATGTCTCAACTCCTCCCTGAAATCTGCAATAATTAGCCCAGTTCAATATTTAACATTTGGGAAGCTGGTACTAGTTGTTTGAATAACTGGATGTTGGCAGGCTGAGCTCTGGTCCTATCTTTGCTGGAATCCTCCTGAGCGACAGGAAAAATATTCGCCTTCTCTGAGCCCTCGTTTTCTCTTCTGTCAAATGGAGGTGTTGAGTGACTTCTGAGACGCTTCATAGCTTCCACAGTCAATGCCGTTTCACACACAAGAGAGCAACTAGGAGATGTCCTGGTGGACTACCTAGGGGGCCTCTGTCTGCTTTTCTCCCCAGATCTCACGCTCAGCATACAAAGTACCCTAAGACATTCCTATGTCTTTGGTAGTGTGTATTCGGTTTGAAGAAAACTAATCTGAAATGACTAGAGCCTTGAGTTCTTTCTAGCCACGAGATTTAACTTATTTTGAAATTCAGTCTTCATAGTTCAAGAGTGTGTATCTCCTGCTGATCACAATGTGGGAACACTGGAGAGCAGACAGAAGCCAGCACTAAGCCACTCCGGGAAATAAACCAAGGTGGGCGCTGGAGAGAGTCAAGACCGGGAGGCAGCACTCTGGCGGGGAAGGAGGGTAGGTGTCTTTTCCTCTTTCCTCTCAGGGCTCTGCCCGGAAGTCAGGCATCAATGGCAGAGCTGCACCGCTGAGCTGAATCTCCAAGAAAAATACCATCATTCCGGCCAGAGGAACTGAGAAAGAGGGCCCCTGCGGGTAGGAGGGTGTAGGGGAATCTCCCAGAGGAGACAGCCAGAGATGGGAACTCCCCGATTCTAGGTATGAATCTTCTTGACGACCGGGTTGCGGCTGAGCTGCTCATGCGTGTTTATGTGTGCAACACAACCAGACAGCACAGCTGCTTGAGAACTGAATGAAGATATAAACCCTTTAAAATTAGATGGTCAGCTTTTTCTTTGTTGGCCAAAAAACTGTGTCCTTACACCCCTCATTCCAAACAGGGCTTATAGCAGCTTACTATTTAAAAAGAAGGAGAAGGAAAAGGAGAAGAAGAGGGACGAGGCAGAAGATGAGAGAGGAAGAGGAAGATGGAGGGAGGAGGGGAGGGAAAGGAGAAGAAAGAGTAATTAGAGAAAAGTTAAGAAATAAATGAGGTCAAGGAGGTGAAACTAAAATACAACATGAATATCTCTTTTCTAAAAAGAAAAGCGGGGGCTTCCTGGTGGTCCAGTAGGTGGGAGTCCGCCTTGCGTGCAGAGGGCACTGGTTTGATCCCTGGCCCGGGAGGATCCTGCATGCCGTGGAGCGGCTGGACTGGTGTGTCCAATTACAAGCCACCACACTGGAGCGCATGCACTCAGAGGGGTCAGCAACAAGAGAGCAACTAGGAGATGTCCTGGTGGACTACCTAGGGGGCCTCTGTCTGCTTTTCTCCCCAGATCTCACGCTCAGCATACAAAGTACCCTAAGACATTCCTATGTCTTTGGTAGTGTGTATTCGGTTTGAAGAAAACTAATCTGAAATGACTAGAGCCTTGAGTTCTTTCTAGCCACGAGATTTAACTTATTTTGAAATTCAGTCTTCATAGTTCAAGAGTGTGTATCTCCTGCTGATCACAATGTGGGAACACTGGAGAGCAGACAGAAGCCAGCACTAAGCCACTCCGGGAAATAAACCAAGGTGGGCGCTGGAGAGAGTCAAGACCGGGAGGCAGCACTCTGGCGGGGAAGGAGGGTAGGTGTCTTTTCCTCTTTCCTCTCAGGGCTCTGCCCGGAAGTCAGGCATCAATGGCAGAGCTGCACCGCTGAGCTGAATCTCCAAGAAAAATACCATCATTCCGGCCAGAGGAACTGAGAAAGAGGGCCCCTGCGGGTAGGAGGGTGTAGGGGAATCTCCCAGAGGAGACAGCCAGAGATGGGAACTCCCCGATTCTAGGTATGAATCTTCTTGACGACCGGGTTGCGGCTGAGCTGCTCATGCGTGTTTATGTGTGCAACACAACCAGACAGCACAGCTGCTTGAGAACTGAATGAAGATATAAACCCTTTAAAATTAGATGGTCAGCTTTTTCTTTGTTGGCCAAAAAACTGTGTCCTTACACCCCTCATTCCAAACAGGGCTTATAGCAGCTTACTATTTAAAAAGAAGGAGAAGGAAAAGGAGAAGAAGAGGGACGAGGCAGAAGATGAGAGAGGAAGAGGAAGATGGAGGGAGGAGGGGAGGGAAAGGAGAAGAAAGAGTAATTAGAGAAAAGTTAAGAAATAAATGAGGTCAAGGAGGTGAAACTAAAATACAACATGAATATCTCTTTTCTAAAAAGAAAAGCGGGGGCTTCCCTGGTGGTCCAGTAGGTGGGGAGTCCGCCTTGCGGTGCAGAGGGCACTGGTTTGATCCCTGGCCCGGGAGGATCCTGCATGCCGTGGAGCGGCTGGACTGGTGTGTCCAATTACAAGCCACCACACTGGAGCGCATGCACTCAGAGCTGGTGCTCAGCAACAAGAGAGGCCACTGCAATGGGAGGCCCACCCAGGCCAAAAAACAAAGATGGATGAAAATAAATAAATGAAGGACCAATAAAAGAGGCCAAAATTTTTTAAAAAGTTAAAAAGAGAAGTGATGTGCTGGCACTGTGTTGAACAGTTTAACAAGAGCAGATTGTAAAACATTCAGGAATTTTGAAAGACAGTTGTTAACCATTGGTAGTTTGACATTGACCATGGCAGAAGTATTTGTACTACAGAAATCAGCCCGGCCACATGTTTTGTTTTGTTTTATTCCCAGAAGCCAGTTTACCAGGCCACGTGTTGACCAGCCAGCTATCCATGAGCTTAGTTGTTTCTAAGCTACAGGGTAGTGAAAGCACAAGCAGGAGATGGAATCAGGTACAAGACTCTAAAGATTCATTCAAAAAGCAGGGACTTCCCTGGTGGTCCAGTGAGTAAGACTCTGCGCTGCCAGGGAACTAAGAGCTCCCATGCACACAGTGTGGCCAAAAGATTAAAATAAATAAATATAATGAATATGAGGAGGAAAGCTTTTTTTAAAAAAAAACTAGGGTTTCCCCTGGTGGTCCAGTGGGTAAGGACATCACCTTGCAGTGCAAGGGGCGTCGGTTTGATCCCTGGCCTGGGAAGATCCCACGTGCCGCGGAGCGGCTGGACTGATGTGTCCAATTACCGAGCCAGAGCTCTGGAGCGCATGCGCCCAGAGCTGGTGCTGTGCGATGACAGTGGCCACTGCGATGGGAGACCCACAGGAGCCAAAGAACAAAGATAGATGAAAATAGAGAAAAAACTATAGGGACTTCCCTGGTGCTCCAGTGGTTAAGAATCTGTCTTCCATTGCAGGGGATGCAGGTTTAATCCCTGGTCTGGGAACTAAGAACTACCTGCGTTAAGACAACCAAGCCCTCATGCCACATCGAAGACCCAGTGCAGGCAAAAGAAATTTTTTTAACTTTTTAACTATAAAAAATAAATAAAATTTCTGAGTATTTTTAAAATATTAATAATAAATAAAGCAACTCATCCACAAACAACAAGATAGATACAGATATAGATATATAATTTTTCAAGTCACATAGAACATTATGGCATAAACTCCAATAAATAAAGTGTTAATATCTTTGAAAAACCAACACGATCAAGTACAATATACGCCACTGCAATGGGAGGCCCACCCAGGCCAAAAAACAAAGATGGATGAAAATAAATAAATGAAGGACCAATAAAAGAGGCCAAAATTTTTTAAAAAGTTAAAAAGAGAAGTGATGTGCTGGCACTGTGTTGAACAGTTTAACAAGAGCAGATTGTAAAACATTCAGGAATTTTGAAAGACAGTTGTTAACCATTGGTAGTTTGACATTGACCATGGCAGAAGTATTTGTACTACAGAAATCAGCCCGGCCACATGTTTTGTTTTGTTTTATTCCCAGAAGCCAGTTTACCAGGCCACGTGTTGACCAGCCAGCTATCCATGAGCTTAGTTGTTTCTAAGCTACAGGGTAGTGAAAGCACAAGCAGGAGATGGAATCAGGTACAAGACTCTAAAGATTCATTCAAAAAGCAGGGACTTCCCTGGTGGTCCAGTGAGTAAGACTCTGCGCTGCCAGGGAACTAAGAGCTCCCATGCACACAGTGTGGCCAAAAGATTAAAATAAATAAATATAATGAATATGAGGAGGAAAGCTTTTTTTAAAAAAAAACTAGGGTTTCCCCTGGTGGTCCAGTGGGTAAGGACATCACCTTGCAGTGCAAGGGGCGTCGGTTTGATCCCTGGCCTGGGAAGATCCCACGTGCCGCGGAGCGGCTGGACTGATGTGTCCAATTACCGAGCCAGAGCTCTGGAGCGCATGCGCCCAGAGCTGGTGCTGTGCGATGACAGTGGCCACTGCGATGGGAGACCCACAGGAGCCAAAGAACAAAGATAGATGAAAATAGAGAAAAAACTATAGGGACTTCCCTGGTGCTCCAGTGGTTAAGAATCTGTCTTCCATTGCAGGGGATGCAGGTTTAATCCCTGGTCTGGGAACTAAGAACTACCTGCGTTAAGACAACCAAGCCCTCATGCCACATCGAAGACCCAGTGCAGGCAAAAGAAATTTTTTTAACTTTTTAACTATAAAAAATAAATAAAATTTCTGAGTATTTTTAAAATATTAATAATAAATAAAGCAACTCATCCACAAACAACAAGATAGATACAGATATAGATATATAATTTTTCAAGTCACATAGAACATTATGGCATAAACTCCAATAAATAAAGTGTTAATATCTTTGAAACCACACTCAGTAGCCATTCTCTAGTAAACTATAGCTTGATAACAAAAGGATACCTGAAATTCTCATGCTTTACAAATATAAGACGATTCTGATGAATAGCCAATTTAAAAAATAATCAGAAAAAAATTTACTCATCCAGAAGCACATACTGAAAGTTAGCTATCAAATTCAGTGAGACAGAGTTTAAGGAGTACTGAAAATTTTATAGCTTCAGATGCATTTATTAGAGCAAAAAGAAATGTAAACAAATGACATAAAAATTCTCCTCAAGGGCTTCCTTGGTGGTCCAGTGGGTAAGGACACTGCCTTGCAGTGCAAGGGGCGCCAGTTTGATCCCTGGCCAGAAGATCCCACGTGGCGGAATGGCTGGACCCATGTGTCTGACTACCGGATTAGAGCTCTGGAGCGCATGCGCCCAGAGCCGGTGCTCTGCAGCGACAGGGATCACTGAGATGGGAGGTCCACACAAGCCAAAGAACAAAGATGGATGAAAATGGATAAATGAAAGACCAATAGAAGGGGCAAAAAAAAAAAAAAATTCTCCTAAAACTTTGGAAAAGCAACAGTTGAGCAAACCTAAAGAAATCAGAAGAAAGGAAATTAGTTTTCCATAGTGGTGTCATACCCACTGCATGGGTCACCTGGGGAGCTGTTGTGTTGTACATTAGTGACACAGTAGTGTTTGACTATGAGTAGTGTGACCCCATGGACTGCAGCTGACCAGGCTCCTCTGTCCATGGGATTCTCCAGGCGAGAATACTGGAATGGGTTGCCATTTCCTTCTCCAGGGGATCTTCCTGACCCAGGGATCAAACCAGGGTCCCCTACATGGCAGGCATTAGTTGCCTATTGCTGTGTGACAAATGACACTGAAATTTATCAGCTTAAAGTAGCAATCATTTACAACTGGGCATTACTGGGCCCACAGGAAAATTTAAATGGGGACTGAGTATTTGATAATATATGCAAGGTTAGTAACTTTTATAAAAATAAATAAAATTTCTGAGTATTTTTAAAATATTAATAATAAATAAAGCAACTCATCCACAAACAACAAGATAGATACAGATATAGATATATAATTTTTCAAGTCACATAGAACATTATGGCATAAACTCCAATAAATAAAGTGTTAATATCTTTGAAACCACACTCAGTAGCCATTCTCTAGTAAACTATAGCTTGATAACAAAAGGATACCTGAAATTCTCATGCTTTACAAATATAAGACGATTCTGATGAATAGCCAATTTAAAAAATAATCAGAAAAAAATTTACTCATCCAGAAGCACATACTGAAAGTTAGCTATCAAATTCAGTGAGACAGAGTTTAAGGAGTACTGAAAATTTTATAGCTTCAGATGCATTTATTAGAGCAAAAAGAAATGTAAACAAATGACATAAAAATTCTCCTCAAGGGCTTCCTTGGTGGTCCAGTGGGTAAGGACACTGCCTTGCAGTGCAAGGGGCGCCAGTTTGATCCCTGGCCAGAAGATCCCACGTGCCGCGGAATGGCTGGACCCATGTGTCTGACTACCGGATTAGAGCTCTGGAGCGCATGCGCCCAGAGCCGGTGCTCTGCAGCGACAGGGATCACTGAGATGGGAGGTCCACACAAGCCAAAGAACAAAGATGGATGAAAATGGATAAATGAAAGACCAATAGAAGGGGCAAAAAAAAAAAAAAATTCTCCTAAAACTTTGGAAAAGCAACAGTTGAGCAAACCTAAAGAAATCAGAAGAAAGGAAATTAGTTTTCCATAGTGGTGTCATACCCACTGCATGGGTCACCTGGGGAGCTGTTGTGTTGTACATTAGTGACACAGTAGTGTTTGACTATGAGTAGTGTGACCCCATGGACTGCAGCTGACCAGGCTCCTCTGTCCATGGGATTCTCCAGGCGAGAATACTGGAATGGGTTGCCATTTCCTTCTCCAGGGGATCTTCCTGACCCAGGGATCAAACCAGGGTCCCCTACATGGCAGGCATTAGTTGCCTATTGCTGTGTGACAAATGACACTGAAATTTATCAGCTTAAAGTAGCAATCATTTACAACTGGGCATTACTGGGCCCACAGGGAAAATTTAAATGGGGACTGAGTATTTGATAATATTATATGCAAGGTTAGTATCTTGGAGGTGACGATGCTATTCTGCTTTTGTAGGAGGAATGTCCTTATTCTTTTTTTTTTTTTTAAAGATTTATTTATTTATTTATTTTGGGTGGGGGTCGGATTGGGGAGGGAGGGGAGCGGGCGAGCCACTTCTATTGGTCTTTCATTTCTCTATTTTCATCCGTCTTTGTTCTTTGGCTCCTGTGGGCCTCCCATCGCGGTGGCCACTGTCATCGCAGAGCACCAGCTCTGGGCGCATGCGCTCCAGAGCTCTGGTTCGGTAATTGGACACATCGGTCCAGCCGCTCCATGGCACATGGGATCTTCCCAGGCCAGGGATTGAACCGGTGCCCCTTGCACTGCAAGGCAGTGTCCTTACCCACTGGACCACCAGGGAAGCCCTGTCCTTATTCTTAAAATACACATGCCAAACTATTTCAGGGTAAAATGTCATGATGCCCACAAGTTTTCTCAAATGGTCTAAAATAAAGACAGTTCCTCAACAGTAAACAGAAAAATAAAATGTAGCTTATTAGTACAATAGAATAGTGTGCATCAGAAGTGCATACTAATGACCTACTGATAATGCAACAAGATAAATAAACCTCATAGAAATAATATTTGGTAAAGAAGGTAGGTACACACAAAGCTACACAGTACAGTATGTTTTGAACCAGCAAGGTCCTACTGTATAGCATAGGGAACTATATTCAGTATCTTGAAATAAACCATACTGGAGAAGAATATGAAAAAATGTCTATGTGTATAAGTGAGTCGTTTTGCTATACAGCAGAAATTAACACAACATTGCCATCAACCATATGCCAATAAAATTAGAGAAAAAGGAAAAAGAATATATTTATTGATGTGCAGCAAACGACCCCTAAACTGAATATGGAAGCCTACACTACCATATGTAAAAGAGACAGCCATTGTGAATGTGCTAGACTAACGACTTAAAAATGGTCCCCTACATGGCAGGCATTAGTTGCCTATTGCTGTGTGACAAATGACACTGAAATTTATCAGCTTAAAGTAGCAATCATTTACAACTGGGCATTACTGGGCCCACAGGGAAAATTTAAATGGGGACTGAGTATTTGATAATATTATATGCAAGGTTAGTATCTTGGAGGTGACGATGCTATTCTGCTTTTGTAGGAGGAATGTCCTTATTCTTTTTTTTTTTTTTAAAGATTTATTTATTTATTTATTTTGGGTGGGGGTCGGATTGGGGAGGGAGGGGAGCGGGCGAGCCACTTCTATTGGTCTTTCATTTCTCTATTTTCATCCGTCTTTGTTCTTTGGCTCCTGTGGGCCTCCCATCGCGGTGGCCACTGTCATCGCAGAGCACCAGCTCTGGGCGCATGCGCTCCAGAGCTCTGGTTCGGTAATTGGACACATCGGTCCAGCCGCTCCATGGCACATGGGATCTTCCCAGGCCAGGGATTGAACCGGTGCCCCTTGCACTGCAAGGCAGTGTCCTTACCCACTGGACCACCAGGGAAGCCCTGTCCTTATTCTTAAAATACACATGCCAAACTATTTCAGGGTAAAATGTCATGATGCCCACAAGTTTTCTCAAATGGTCTAAAATAAAGACAGTTCCTCAACAGTAAACAGAAAAATAAAATGTAGCTTATTAGTACAATAGAATAGTGTGCATCAGAAGTGCATACTAATGACCTACTGATAATGCAACAAGATAAATAAACCTCATAGAAATAATATTTGGTAAAGAAGGTAGGTACACACAAAGCTACACAGTACAGTATGTTTTGAACCAGCAAGGTCCTACTGTATAGCATAGGGAACTATATTCAGTATCTTGAAATAAACCATACTGGAGAAGAATATGAAAAAATGTCTATGTGTATAAGTGAGTCGTTTTGCTATACAGCAGAAATTAACACAACATTGCCATCAACCATATGCCAATAAAATTAGAGAAAAAGGAAAAAGAATATATTTATTGATGTGCAGCAAACGACCCCTAAACTGAATATGGAAGCCTACACTACCATATGTAAAAGAGACAGCCATTGTGAATGTGCTGTAAGACTAAGGGGACGACTTACATGGGGGCTACGCAACAACCTGAAGGGGTGGGATGGGGATGGAGGGAGAAGGGGATTCAGGTGGGAGAGGTCAAGGGTATGCCTATGACTGATTCGGGTTTATGTATATCTGTAAACAACAAAACTCTGTAAAAGTAAAATAAACATAATTTTTTTAAAAAGACAATCATTTGATGGTCTCTTGTGAGTCGGGGGGTTAACTGGACTTGGAGAACTATTGACATAACCCATGAACCTAAGTATGTATCACAGCAGCCCCTCCACACAGTCGCTCCCCATTCATGTGAGGACACCAGTTATGTGTCCCACCAGACTTGAACACCTTAAGAACACTGTAGGTACATATATACAATGGAATACTACTCAGCTGTTAAAAGAAATGCAGAAGACTCAGTCCTAATGAGGTGGCTGGCTCTAAAACCTATCATAAAAAGTGAAGTAAGTCAAAAAGAGAAAGACAAATATAGTATACTAACTCATATATATGGGATCTAGTAAGACGGTCATGATAACACACGCAGTGAACTCATGAAAAAACAGAGAATAGACATAAAGACATTGTGGAGACCGAACAGTGGGAGGGAGTAACATGGAAACCTATACTGTCACGTGTAGAAAAGATAGCTATTGTCATTGTGCTAGGGGAATAGGAGTACCTACAACCACTTGGAGCGATGGTCTGGAGGGATGGGAGGGGGGGAACTGGGTGGGGGGAGGGTCAAGGGATATGCATATGAATGATCTGGGAACATACATGTACAAAAATAAATAAATAAATAAAATTTAAAAAGAACACTGTAAAAACTTGCCTGATTTTATGGGCCCTGCCTTCCCATAACACAATTAGGAAAACCCACTTCTTCTGGCCCTCTCAGAAATCAGGGCATCAATACAGGACCTAAGTCCTATCTTAAAAAAATCAATCAATCAATCTGGGCTTCCCTGGTGGCTTAGTGGTAAAGAATCTGCCTGTCAGTGCAGGAGACACCTGGTCCGGGAAAACCCCACATGCCTCGGAGCAGCTAAGCCCATGCACCACAACTACTGAGAGCCTGGGAGCCACGGCTGCTGAGCCCACGAGCTGAGCTCCTGAAGCCTGCTTGCCCTAGAGCCTGTGCTCAGCAGCAAGAGTAGCCACAGCCTTAAGGAGCCCACACACTGTAATGAAAAGTAGTCCCCGTTTGCCGCAACTAGAGAAACAACGAACACCCAGCACAGCCAAAAACAAATAAATTTTTTAAAAAATCAAATTCATACTTGAGCTGAGACTTCAATTCCTAGCTAAGCAACAGGAGGAAATGGGGACCTACCCTCCATTCATTTTGCTGGCAAAGGTGACAAGAAAAACAACTGGCTTTGGAGAAATTGTGGTTTAAAGAAGACAAAGGTGAAACTCCTGCCACAGAAGTGGCTTCAGTGGTGGTTGCAGTAAAGTCTAATATCTGACAACAGAGCAAACAGCAACACCGAGAAGCGAAGTAAAGTGGTTTATCAGACCTGTTCTGGCCGATTGTTGTGGAGGGTGCTTTATAATGAGCCTCCATATGATGGAGAAATGTATCTGTTAGACTTCTTGAAGTGTTACCAAACGTTACTCAGGGAATCAGGAAGAACACAAGAGACTAGATTGAGAGATTATTTGTAAAATAAAGCAGTACATAGTCAGGGGAAATGGCTGTCAGAGATCCAAGATGGTTAATGTACTACAAGCAATAAAATCATAACCATGAACTTATCATCTTCACCAGAGAAAAGGCGAAGCCATCAGGCCTTATCAGCTTTCTATTGATCAGCCGCTCAAGGTACAGGGTTCTTTTTCGTCAAGTTACAGTTCCTGAAACACTCAGATTTTGATCTGGCAGGATTATGAGAAAATGTTCACAAATAATATTAATCAAAAAAAAAGGTGGTTTTTGCCTATTTCCAATTTTTAGAATATTTTTCCTACACAATTCCTTACCCTTAAGGTAATGAGCTGACCAAATAAGATTTTCCAGAAATATTCTAACTCCATGTCCTTAATCTGACAGGCTCTATGATATGGTCTGTTTTATTTATTTATTTTTAAAGATTTATTTATTTATTTATTTATTTAGGGCCGGGGTCGGGTTGGGGAGGGAGGGGAACGGGCGGGCCACTTCTATTTGTCTTTCATTTCTCCATTTTCATCTGTCTTTGTTCTTTGGCTCCTGTGGACCTCCCATCGCTGTGGCGTCTGTCGCTGCAGAGCGCCGGCTCTGGACGCATGCACTCCAGAGCTCCGGCTTGGTGATTGGACACATCGGTCCAGCCGCTCTGCGACACGTGGGATCTTCCCAGGCCAGGGATCGAACCGGTGCCCCTTGCACTGCAAAGCGGTGTCCTTACCCACTGGACCACCAGGGGAAGCCCATATGGTCTGTTTTAGAATAAGATGTGAAGATCTCCTTGCTGTACGGCTAACAAATGAAGGTCTCAGTGATATTAAGACTAAAGAGTTCACATCTGGAACTATGACCTTATTAATTGCCTCTTTGATAAACAGAAACAATTTTATTGCCACACATCTGCTTACTGATTCCAAGAACCCTCCCCCCAACTCACCTCCTTAGAGCTTTGCTTATACGGCCTTTCACTGGGGATGCAATCCCATTTTCTCTCAGACTCCCAAAGTTCATCAGTGATCCCGGCTCATCAGAAATTAACATCCTTTCTGGGATTTCCCTGGTGGCCCAGTGGCTAAGACTCCATGCTCCCAATTCTGGCATCCCAGGTTCAGTCCCTGCTCAGGGAACTAGATCCCTCATGCTGCAACTAGGACCTGTTACAGTCAGTTAAGTAAGTAAACATTGTAAAAAAAATTCATTCCTGTCTGGCAGGGACTTCATAAACTAAGAACAGATGTGCTCAGAGAATTTCGCAGGTCTTGTTGCCACATACAATCTTCAGTCCTTTCTCTTATTAGTGACTTGCCCTACTCAATTAAATGAGATTTTCCTTCATATGTGACATTTCTGGCACACTCAGGATTTCACATCTGGGGATGTAAACCACTCCATATCCCTACATTGCCATAAAAACAAAGCACCCATAAACGTGCTTGGCAGAGTATTTGCAGAGAAGACCCACCCATATATCAAGTTTTCTATAGAATTATCATATATTACACTAGTGAGGCTGGCTACAAAAAAACCTTATTGTGCATAGAGATGGGGTAGCTCTAAAAAGCAAAATTTGACTCACTGTCCTTTAACAAAGAAGAGCTTGGATTTTTCTAAGTTTAAAAATTGTAAAATCATTTGCCAGAATTCCAGGCATTACGGTCATCATTATCTTTCATTTTTCCTAACCAGTCATAGTTTGCAGTTTATATTAAGATTTACTATATTGGGCTTCCCTGGTGGTCCAGTGGGTAAGGACACCGCCTTGCAGCACAAGGGGCGCTGGTTTGATCCCTGGCCTGGGAAGATCCCACGTGCCGCGGAGCAGCTGGACCCATGTGTCCAATTACCGAGCCAGAGCTCTGGAGTGCATGCGCCCAGAGCCAGTGCTCTGCAACAACAGAGGCCACCACGATGTGAGGCCCACACGAACCAAAGAGCAAAGATGGATGAAAACAGATAAATGAAAAACCAATAGAAGTGGCCCGCCCGCCCCCTTCCCTCCCCACCTTCCCTCCCCCAAAAAGATTTACTATAGGATCTTTTCCTGAATTCTGAGGTTCCATTGGAATAAGACACAGTTCAAACAACACTGGGTTTCATTTTCCACAGGCATAGACTAAACTTGAGAATTATAGATAGATAAGAAAATAAAATGGTTTATTCACAAGCTTATCAGAAAAATAGAACATTTAAAACCATATTGTAGGGTTTTCCTGGTGGTACAGTGGGTAAAGAGTCCGCTTTGCAGTACAAAGGGCACCAGTTGGATCCCCGGCCCAGGAAGATCCCACATGCCTTGGAACAGCTGGACCGGTGTCTTCATAAACTAAGAACAGATGTGCTCAGAGAATTTCGCAGGTCTTGTTGCCACATACAATCTTCAGTCCTTTCTCTTATTAGTGACTTGCCCTACTCAATTAAATGAGATTTTCCTTCATATGTGACATTTCTGGCACACTCAGGATTTCACATCTGGGGATGTAAACCACTCCATATCCCTACATTGCCATAAAAACAAAGCACCCATAAACGTGCTTGGCAGAGTATTTGCAGAGAAGACCCACCCATATATCAAGTTTTCTATAGAATTATCATATATTACACTAGTGAGGCTGGCTACAAAAAAACCTTATTGTGCATAGAGATGGGGTAGCTCTAAAAAGCAAAATTTGACTCACTGTCCTTTAACAAAGAAGAGCTTGGATTTTTCTAAGTTTAAAAATTGTAAAATCATTTGCCAGAATTCCAGGCATTACGGTCATCATTATCTTTCATTTTTCCTAACCAGTCATAGTTTGCAGTTTATATTAAGATTTACTATATTGGGCTTCCCTGGTGGTCCAGTGGGTAAGGACACCGCCTTGCAGCACAAGGGGCGCTGGTTTGATCCCTGGCCTGGGAAGATCCCACGTGCCGCGGAGCAGCTGGACCCATGTGTCCAATTACCGAGCCAGAGCTCTGGAGTGCATGCGCCCAGAGCCAGTGCTCTGCAACAACAGAGGCCACCACGATGTGAGGCCCACACGAACCAAAGAGCAAAGATGGATGAAAACAGATAAATGAAAAACCAATAGAAGTGGCCCGCCCGCCCCCTTCCCTCCCCACCTTCCCTCCCCCCCAAAAAAAGATTTACTATAGGATCTTTTTCCTGAATTCTGAGGTTCCATTGGAATAAGACACAGTTCAAACAACACTGGGTTTCATTTTCCACAGGCATAGACTAAACTTGAGAATTATAGATAGATAAGAAAATAAAATGGTTTATTCACAAGCTTATCAGAAAAATAGAACATTTAAAACCATATTGTAGGGTTTTCCTGGTGGTACAGTGGGTAAAGAGTCCGCTTTGCAGTACAAAGGGCACCAGTTGGATCCCCGGCCCAGGAAGATCCCACATGCCTTGGAACAGCTGGACCGGTGTGTCCAGTTACAAGCCAGCGCTCTGCAGTGCATGTGTCCAGAGCCAGTGCTCTGCAACGAGAGAGGCCACTGCAGTGGGAGAGCCACACAAGTCGAAAGAATAAAGATGGATGAAAAATAAAAATAAATAAAAAATCAATAAAAAGAGGCCAAAATTTAAAAAATAAAAAAAAAAACATATTCTAAAGCAAATCACCGCAATTAAATATTGGTTAACAGTTTCGCTGATCTAGGACAAGCACACTACATCAATGACTTCCTCTACTTCTATACTAAAACAGGCTTCTGCATTCCCAGTTTTCAGTTCCCTGGTGCAGCTGGACAAGTATCGAGAGGTGGCAACGGCAGCTTAAACTGGTGAGTTTGTTCTCATGATTCTACTCTCTGCAATAGCAGGAATCAAGAAATTCTGCTCATCGTTCCCACTGAGCCCTGAGACTGCCCTCTATTGTTTCTATCAGAAGACCCAAATTTTTAATATTTGTTTGTCTTTATTATTTATTTGGTTGGTCTAGATCTTAGTTGCAGTATATGGGACCTAGTTTCTCGACTAGGGGTCGAACTGGGGTGCCCCTGGGATTACCAGGAAATCCCAGAAGACCCAATTTTTGATAATAGCTTCTAGTCAGAATACCAACCAGAGTGCGCTCTAACTCTTCCTGAAACAGCTACATGCGTGTGTGCTAACTCGCTTCAGGCATGTCCCCCTCCTTCCTACCCTATGGACTGTAGCCCTCCAGGCTCCTCTGTCCATAGGATTCTCCAGCCAAGAATACAGGAGTAGGTTGCCCTGCCTTCCATCAGGGCTACAGTCACTAATAAACACCTACAATCTGCAATATTTTTACCTGGACAAGATTAATCAAGAAAAGGTTGAGCACCCCGTGTTTTGTCAGCTACATTGTGGGGTTGGTACACAAGGTAGCTCTTTTGAGAGCACAGAATTCATTCAAAGTGTATAAAGCATGCCAAATGGACCAAATAACTTCAGTCCTGCATCTCCTGTGGTGACAGATTAAGCATTTGGCGCCACCTAGTGGCGAGGACTGGCTAACTTGCGGAGGAAACTAACAGTTTTAAGAAGTAGCTGTTAAAACCTGACATGAAACAACCGACTGGTTATAAAATTGGAAAGGAGTATATCAGGGCTGTATGTTGTCACCCTCCTTATTTAACTTATGTAGAGTGGATCATGCTAAATGCCAGTCTGGTTGAAGCACAAGCTGGAATCAAGATTACTGGGAGAAATACCAATAACCTCAGGTATGCAGATGACACCACCCTTATGGCAGAAAGCGAAGAGGAACTAAAGAGCCTCCTGATGTAGGTGAAAGAGGAGAGTGACAAAGCTGGCCTAAACCTTGACGTTCAAAAAATGAAGATCAAGGCATCCGGTCCCATCACTTCAAGGCAAATAGATGGGCAATGGAAACAGTGACAGACTTCTGCATTCCCAGTTTTCAGTTCCTGGTGCAGCTGGACAAGTATCGAGAGGTGGCAACGGCAGCTTAAACTGGTGAGTTTGTTCTCATGATTCTACTCTGCAATAGCAGGAATCAAGAAATTCTGCTCATCGTTCCCACTGAGCCCTGAGACTGCCCTCTATTGTTTCTATCAGAAGACCCAAATTTTTAATATTTGTTTGTCTTTATTATTTATTTGGTTGGTCTAGATCTTAGTTGCAGTATATGGGACCTAGTTTCTCGACTAGGGGTCGAACTGGGGTGCCCCTGGGATTACCAGGAAATCCCAGAAGACCCAATTTTTGATAATAGCTTCTAGTCAGAATACCAACCAGAGTGCGCTCTAACTCTTCCTGAAACAGCTACATGCGTGTGTGCTAACTCGCTTCAGGCATGTCCCCCTCCTTCCTACCCTATGGACTGTAGCCCTCCAGGCTCCTCTGTCCATAGGATTCTCCAGCCAAGAATACAGGAGTAGGTTGCCCTGCCTTCCATCAGGGCTACAGTCACTAATAAACACCTACAATCTGCAATATTTTTACCTGGACAAGATTAATCAAGAAAAGGTTGAGCACCCCGTGTTTTGTCAGCTACATTGTGGGGTTGGTACACAAGGTAGCTCTTTTGAGAGCACAGAATTCATTCAAAGTGTATAAAGCATGCCAAATGGACCAAATAACTTCAGTCCTGCATCTCCTGTGGTGACAGATTAAGCATTTGGCGCCACCTAGTGGCGAGGACTGGCTAACTTGCGGAGGAAACTAACAGTTTTAAGAAGTAGCTGTTAAAACCTGACATGAAACAACCGACTGGTTATAAAATTGGAAAGGAGTATATCAGGGCTGTATGTTGTCACCCTCCTTATTTAACTTATGTAGAGTGGATCATGCTAAATGCCAGTCTGGTTGAAGCACAAGCTGGAATCAAGATTACTGGGAGAAATACCAATAACCTCAGGTATGCAGATGACACCACCCTTATGGCAGAAAGCGAAGAGGAACTAAAGAGCCTCCTGATGTAGGTGAAAGAGGAGAGTGACAAAGCTGGCCTAAACCTTGACGTTCAAAAAATGAAGATCAAGGCATCCGGTCCCATCACTTCAAGGCAAATAGATGGGCAAACAATGGAAACAGTGACAGACTTTGCTTTCTTGGGATCCAAAATCACTGCTGACAGTGACTGCAGCCATGAAATTGAAAGACACTTGCTTCTTGGAAGAAAAGCCGTGACAAACCTAGACAGTTTATTCAAAAGCAGAGACATCACTTTGCCGACAAAGGTCCATGTAGTCAAAGCTATGATTTTCCCAGTAGTCGTGTATGGGTGTGAGAGGTGGACCATAAAGAAGACTGAGTGCTGAAGAACTGATGCCTGAACTGTGGTGCTGGAGAAGATGCTTGAGAGTTCCTTGGACTACAAGGAGACCAGTCAATCCTAAAGGAAATCAGCCCTGAATATTCATTGCAAGGACTGGTGCTAAAACTGAAACTCCATACTTTGGCCACCTGATAGAAAGAGCTAACCCATTAGAAAAGACCCTGATGATGGGAAAAATAGAAGACAGAAGAAGAGGACGACAGAGGACAAGATGGTTGAATGGCATCACCAACTCAGTGGGCTTGAGTTTGTATAGTTGATTTACGATGCTGTGTTAGTTTCAAGTGTATAGCAAAATGATTCAGTTTTACATATGTGTGTGTGTGTATGTATGTATGTATGTATGTATGTGTGTGTGTATATATATATATATATAAATATATATAAATAAAATTTTTCATTTCTCAGCCTTTTGGATAAGATCAAGTGTTGTATGAGGGTTTGCCAGGTGTCACAGTGGTAAAGAATCTGCTTGTCAGTGCAGGAGATGCAAGAGAAGCAGGTTCAATCCCAGGGTTGGAAAGATCCCCTGGAGAAGGAAATGGCAACCCACTCCAGTATTTATCCATGGCATTCCAAGAGGGTAGTCCATGGAAAAGTGACATGAAACAACCGACTGGTTATAAAATTGGAAAGGAGTATATCAGGGCTGTATGTTGTCACCCTCCTTATTTAACTTATGTAGAGTGGATCATGCTAAATGCCAGTCTGGTTGAAGCACAAGCTGGAATCAAGATTACTGGGAGAAATACCAATAACCTCAGGTATGCAGATGACACCACCCTTATGGCAGAAAGCGAAGAGGAACTAAAGAGCCTCCTGATGTAGGTGAAAGAGGAGAGTGACAAAGCTGGCCTAAACCTTGACGTTCAAAAAATGAAGATCAAGGCATCCGGTCCCATCACTTCAAGGCAAATAGATGGGCAAACAATGGAAACAGTGACAGACTTTGCTTTCTTGGGATCCAAAATCACTGCTGACAGTGACTGCAGCCATGAAATTGAAAGACACTTGCTTCTTGGAAGAAAAGCCGTGACAAACCTAGACAGTTTATTCAAAAGCAGAGACATCACTTTGCCGACAAAGGTCCATGTAGTCAAAGCTATGATTTTCCCAGTAGTCGTGTATGGGTGTGAGAGGTGGACCATAAAGAAGACTGAGTGCTGAAGAACTGATGCCTGAACTGTGGTGCTGGAGAAGATGCTTGAGAGTTCCTTGGACTACAAGGAGACCAGTCAATCCTAAAGGAAATCAGCCCTGAATATTCATTGCAAGGACTGGTGCTAAAACTGAAGCTCCATACTTTGGCCACCTGATAGAAAGAGCTAACCCATTAGAAAAGACCCTGATGATGGGAAAAATAGAAGACAGAAGAAGAGGACGACAGAGGACAAGATGGTTGAATGGCATCACCAACTCAGTGGGCTTGAGTTTGTATAGTTGATTTACGATGCTGTGTTAGTTTCAAGTGTATAGCAAAATGATTCAGTTTTACATATGTGTGTGTGTGTATGTATGTATGTATGTATGTATGTATGTGTGTGTGTATATATATATATATATATAAATATATATAAATAAAATTTTTCATTTCTCAGCCTTTTGGATAAGATCAAGTGTTGTATGAGGGTTTGCCAGGTGTCACAGTGGTAAAGAATCTGCTTGTCAGTGCAGGAGATGCAAGAGAAGCAGGTTCAATCCCAGGGTTGGAAAGATCCCCTGGAGAAGGAAATGGCAACCCACTCCAGTATTCTTGCCTGAGAGATTCCATGGCATTCCAGAGAGGAGCCTGGTGGGCTACAGTCCATGGGGTCGAAAAGAGTCAGATGTAACTGAGCACAGATATTCTTTTTCAGATACTCTTTCCTATAAGGTCATCACAAAATATTGAGTACAGTTCCCTGTGCTATACAGTAGGTCCTTGTTGAATATCTATTTTATACATAAGAGTGTGTGTGTGTGTATTACTTCCAAATTCCTAATTTATCCCTCCCCATCACTTACCCTCTTTGGTAACCACAGGTTTGTTTCCTATGTCTGTAAGTCTGTTTTATAAATAAGTTCATTTGTATAATTTTTTAAAATAACACATATATGTTATGTATGGGGCTCCCTTGATGGCTTCAGACAGCGAAGAATCTGCCTGAGATGCAGGAGACCCAGGTTTGATCCCTCGGTTATACATGATATTTGTGTTTCTTAGTCTGACTTAATTCACTTAATGTGATCATCTCTAGACACATCTAAGTTGCTGCAAATGGCATTATTTCATTCTTGTTTTATGGCTGAGAAATAGCCTATTTGCACATATGTATATAGATACATATATAGATACATATACACCACATCTTCTCTATTCCTTCACCTTAAGTCGGCCATCTGAATTTGAGTTCTGCAAAAAGCTAATATGGACAAAGTATATACATAAAAGTTGATTCAGTATTTTTTGGCGATTCAGTATTTTTGTCTTTGTCTATGAATTATTATTTCTTTTAAGAATGTTTCAGGTAATCAAAAGTTATTTCTTAATTAACTCAATTTAAATTAGTCCAAAGTTATAAAAATCATTCAGGTGAAACCACAAAGTTAAACATAATCACTATTGATCTTAGGTTTTCAGAGGTGAAATTTTTAATTTTTAGCAAGAAAGTAAGTGGAGTAATTAAGTCAAATGACTTGCAGCATGATCTAAAGGTCACAGACACAATAGTTTTAAAAATAAAAGCATAAGGGGCTTCCCTTCCCTGGAGGTCCAGAGGGTGAAGAGTCCGCTTTGCTGTGCAGGGGACACCGGTTCGATCCCTGGCCTGGGAAGATCCCATATGACGCAGAGCAGCCGATGTGTCGAATTACAAGCCAGTGCTCTGGAGCGCATGGGCCCAGAGACGGTGCTCTGCAACTAGAAAGGCCACTGCGATGGGAGGCCCACACAGGCCAAAGAATTAAGATGGATGAAAATAAGTAAATGAAGGACCAATAAAAGAGTCCAAAGTTAAAAAAAAAAAAAAAAAAAACGCTACAGAAAACAAATGCTACAAATAAAAGGTGAGAGAAAACTTTCTGAAACAAGAAAAATGTTCTGTATATCAGCTGGAGTGGTGGTTACACGGAGTATTCATTTGTCAAAACTCATCAGACTGAATACTTTAAATATTTCCATTGGTTTTATGTAAATTACACCTCAATAAAATTGATTAAAAGCCACAAAATAAGACCAGAAGTTTGAATTGTGGAGATTGTGTCCTTTGGAAACAATTAAGAACATTTTCATGTTCTTAAATCATTTTAAAAAATAAATAAATAAAACTCTTAGAATCATGAGATCTAAGGCTTCTTATAATTATTATGTTGCCTTCTTCATATTTATTTTTAAATGTTTTATTGTTACTCGGCTATTGGAGTAGCAATACCAAGTAGGTTATAGGCCAAGGAGAGCACATCAAATACACTATTTCCTTTTTTTTTTTTTTTTTAAAGATTTATTTATTTATTTATTTTTGGGCGGGGGTCAGGTTGGGGAGGGAGGGAGCAGGCGGGCCACTTCTATTGGTCTTTCATTTCTCTATTTTCATCCGTCTTTGTTCTTTGGCTCGTGTGGGCCTCCCATCGCGGTGGCCTCTGTTGTTGCAGAGCGCTGGCTCTGGGCGCATGCGCTCCAGAGCTCCGGCTCGGTAATTGGACACATCAGTCCAGCCGCTCCGCGGCACGTGGGATCTTCCCAGGCCAGGGATTGAACCGGCGCCCCTTGCACTGCAAGGCGGTGTCCTTACCCACTGGACCACCAGGGAAGCCCCTATTTCCTTTTGCCCTGAATTTAGTAGATAGGTTTTGGGGGCGGGGAGGATGGGTTGGGGAGGGAGAGGGTGGGCGGGCCACTTCTATTGGTCTTTCATTTCTCTATTTTCATCCGTCTTTGTTCTTTGGCTCGTGTGGGCCTCCCATCGCGGTGGCCTCTGTTGTTGCAGAGCGCTGGCTCTGGGCGCATGCGCTCCAGAGCTCCGGCTCGGTGATTGGACACATCAGTCCAGCCGCTCCGCGGCACGTGGGATCTTCCCAGGCCAGGGATCGAACCGGCGCCCCTTGCACTGCAAGGCGGTGTCCTTATCCACTGGACCACCAGGGGAAGCCCCTATTTCCTTTTTTTGCCCCTGAATTTAGTAGATAGGTTTTTGGGGGGCGGGGAGGATGGGTTGGGGAGGGAGCGGGGTGGGCGGACCACTTCTATTGGTCTTTCATTTATCTATTTTCATACATCGTTGTTCTTTGGCCCGTGTGGGCCTCCCATCGCAGCGGCCTCTGTTGTCGCAGAGCACCGGCTCTGGAGCTCCCGCTCGGTAGTTGGACACATCGATCCAGCCACTCCGCGGCACGTGGGATCTTCCCAGGCCAGGGATCGACCGGCGCCCCTTGCACTGCAAGGCGGTGTCCTTACCCACTGGACCACCAGGGAAGCCCTAGATAGGTTTTTTTAATTCAAATTATTTAAACTAAACTAAAACAGAAACATTTGTGACACAATTTAGAAGGATTAGAGGGTGTGAATCCCCCAGCCCTGTCCCTGACATTCCTTCTCCACAACCTATGGATTCTATATCAACTCCAGGCAAGAAAAGCAGCTCTGTCCTCATCAGGAGTCCTTCCCAAATATGCCATGTATAGCATTAGCGTTGACCAGATGTCTACTAATTTAGGCCTTTCCTTCTTTCTTTTACTGTTGTTTTCAAAAGCAAATTTTAAGTTCCAGAGCATCACCATTTTTTATCTTTTTTTAAAAAAATGAAGTATAGTTGATTTACAATGTTGTATTAGTTTCATGTGTACAGTAAAGTGGTTAAGTTATACATTTTTTTATTCTTTTCTCTTATAGGTTATTTCAAAATATTAAGTATAGTTCTCTGTGCTATACAGTGGATGCTGGTTACTTACCTATTTTATATATAGCAATGTGCTTAAGTTCATCTCAAACGCCTAATTTAATCCCTCCCCCAAGAGTATAAGGTTTTGATCCTTTTTTGCCTGTGGCCACCCAAGGCACGAAGGGAAATTGCCCTATATGTCTCTATAATAGAAAAGCAAAACAATCCTCAGCTGGTGTCTTAGAATTTTTCTACTGTACATCTGAATATGTAAAAGTGCAGGCGATAGCCTAACAGGATACAGGCCACGGTGCACTGTTACCTTGGGAAGCAGAGTGATACGGGGAGGGGGATGTGACAAAGGAGACCTTTTAAGCCTTTTGAGGATTTCCTTGGTGGCTCAGACAGTGAAGAATCAGCCTTCCCAGCTGGTGCTAGTGTTAAAGAACCCACCTGCCAATACAGGAGAGGAGGGTTCAATCCCTGGGTCAGGAAGATCCCCTGGAGGAAGGCACAGCAACCCACTCCCGTATTCTTACCTGGAGAATCCATGGGCATGGCAGCCTGGCAGGGTTGCTGAGAGTCGGACACGACTAAGCAACTAACTCACTCAGAGGGTTTGAACTGTTATAAAACAAGAAATCAGGTACTTACTATGTAAATTTACATGTAAGAAATGGATGGATTTTCCACTAGATGGCAGTAGAGAATTTACAATCACCATTCGTCTGAACCTGTAGAGCAGAGAAAATACTTACTAAACTGAGAATAAAAGGCCCATTTGTAGCTTCAAATGTTCATTTAGAGGTTCAGTCTGAAATTTCATTGCTTCATAAACACCAAATGATCTATAACTCAGCGAAAAGCAGCTCTGTCCTCATCAGGAGTCCTTCCCAAATATGCCATGTATAGCATTAGCGTTGACCAGATGTCTACTAATTTAGGCCTTTCCTTCTTTCTTTTACTGTTGTTTTCAAAAGCAAATTTTAAGTTCCAGAGCATCACCATTTTTTATCTTTTTTTAAAAAAATGAAGTATAGTTGATTTACAATGTTGTATTAGTTTCATGTGTACAGTAAAGTGGTTAAGTTATACATTTTTTTATTCTTTTCTCTTATAGGTTATTTCAAAATATTAAGTATAGTTCTCTGTGCTATACAGTGGATGCTGGTTACTTACCTATTTTATATATAGCAATGTGCTTAAGTTCATCTCAAACGCCTAATTTAATCCCTCCCCCAAGAGTATAAGGTTTTGATCCTTTTTTGCCTGTGGCCACCCAAGGCACGAAGGGAAATTGCCCTATATGTCTCTATAATAGAAAAGCAAAACAATCCTCAGCTGGTGTCTTAGAATTTTTCTACTGTACATCTGAATATGTAAAAGTGCAGGCGATAGCCTAACAGGATACAGGCCACGGTGCACTGTTACCTTGGGAAGCAGAGTGATACGGGGAGGGGGATGTGACAAAGGAGACCTTTTAAGCCTTTTGAGGATTTCCTTGGTGGCTCAGACAGTGAAGAATCAGCCTTCCCAGCTGGTGCTAGTGTTAAAGAACCCACCTGCCAATACAGGAGAGGAGGGTTCAATCCCTGGGTCAGGAAGATCCCCTGGAGGAAGGCACAGCAACCCACTCCCGTATTCTTACCTGGAGAATCCATGGGCATGGCAGCCTGGCAGGGTTGCTGAGAGTCGGACACGACTAAGCAACTAACTCACTCAGAGGGTTTGAACTGTTATAAAACAAGAAATCAGGTACTTACTATGTAAATTTACATGTAAGAAATGGATGGATTTTCCACTAGATGGCAGTAGAGAATTTACAATCACCATTCGTCTGAACCTGTAGAGCAGAGAAAATACTTACTAAACTGAGAATAAAAGGCCCATTTGTAGCTTCAAATGTTCATTTAGAGGTTCAGTCTGAAATTTCATTGCTTCATAAACACCAAATGATAGATATGTGCTCTTTTGAGCAATGTTTTTCTGGTGATGTTCTCCCACAACCTGCTTTTCTGAAAACTGGCCTGACATGTACTCCTACTAAATTGAACAACTGGGATGCATTCTGATAGGTATAATGGAGATTTGAGAAGAGACACATTGATAATAAATTTACACACTCTTTTTCCTTAGCTGAAGTGAAATTGCAGAAATATAGATTGGACCTTGAGAGTTCCTTGGACAGTAAGATCCAATCAGTCAATCCTAAAGGAAATCAACCCTGAATCCTCACTGGGAGGACTGATGCTGAAGCAGAAGCTACAGTAATTTGGCCACCTGATGTGAACAGCCAGCTCATTGGAGAAGACCCTGATGCTGGGAAAGATTGGGGGCAGGAGGAGAAGGTGGCAACAGAGGATGAGATGGTCGGATGGCATCACCAATCCAATGGACATAAACTTGGACAAACTCAGGGAGATAGTGAGGGACAGGAAGGTCTGGTATGCTGCAGTCCATGGTATCGCAAAGAGTTAGACATGACTTGGTAAAGAACCCTTGGTGACTGAGCAATAACAACATTGGGTCTGCATACATTCCTCTTCTTAAGGCTCCCTGGGTGAAAGGAGGATGTGTATTCTGCAGGAGGAGCATCCCATTAAGTGGACTGCAGCACCCTTATCTAATGTCTGCTTAACCCATTGAAGATCCCTAGGTGCTAGTGTTAAAGAACCCACCTGCCAATACAGGAGAGGAGGGTTCAATCCCTGGGTCAGGAAGATCCCCTGGAGGAAGGCACAGCAACCCACTCCCGTATTCTTACCTGGAGAATCCATGGGCATGGCAGCCTGGCAGGGTTGCTGAGAGTCGGACACGACTAAGCAACTAACTCACTCAGAGGGTTTGAACTGTTATAAAACAAGAAATCAGGTACTTACTATGTAAATTTACATGTAAGAAATGGATGGATTTTCCACTAGATGGCAGTAGAGAATTTACAATCACCATTCGTCTGAACCTGTAGAGCAGAGAAAATACTTACTAAACTGAGAATAAAAGGCCCATTTGTAGCTTCAAATGTTCATTTAGAGGTTCAGTCTGAAATTTCATTGCTTCATAAACACCAAATGATAGATATGTGCTCTTTTGAGCAATGTTTTTCTGGTGATGTTCTCCCACAACCTGCTTTTCTGAAAACTGGCCTGACATGTACTCCTACTAAATTGAACAACTGGGATGCATTCTGATAGGTATAATGGAGATTTGAGAAGAGACACATTGATAATAAATTTACACACTCTTTTTCCTTAGCTGAAGTGAAATTGCAGAAATATAGATTGGACCTTGAGAGTTCCTTGGACAGTAAGATCCAATCAGTCAATCCTAAAGGAAATCAACCCTGAATCCTCACTGGGAGGACTGATGCTGAAGCAGAAGCTACAGTAATTTGGCCACCTGATGTGAACAGCCAGCTCATTGGAGAAGACCCTGATGCTGGGAAAGATTGGGGGCAGGAGGAGAAGGTGGCAACAGAGGATGAGATGGTCGGATGGCATCACCAATCCAATGGACATAAACTTGGACAAACTCAGGGAGATAGTGAGGGACAGGAAGGTCTGGTATGCTGCAGTCCATGGTATCGCAAAGAGTTAGACATGACTTGGTAAAGAACCCTTGGTGACTGAGCAATAACAACATTGGGTCTGCATACATTCCTCTTCTTAAGGCTCCCTGGGTGAAAGGAGGATGTGTATTCTGCAGGAGGAGCATCCCATTAAGTGGACTGCAGCACCCTTATCTAATGTCCATCATGCTTAACCCATCACAGCAATGAGCCTTATGTGTCTGCCGGTTGCATTGCCCATTCCTTCCAAAAGTAGAAGGCGCACATTAATTTCAAAAGGACGTGGGGAAAAAAGTCTAGAGGAAAAAAAACTCCTGTTTTGCCATGTGAATAATGTTAAAAAAAAAAAAAAAGGAAAAAGAGTCTAGAGAGAAAAAAAAAAAAACCTCCTGTTTTGCCATGTGAATAAGGTTTAAAAAAAGTCTAGAGAAAAAAAAAAGAGAAAAAAAAGAAAAAAGGATGTGGACCAGTCCCCAAAACAGATCACATGTTAGGCCACAAAACAAGTCTCAATAAATTTAAATCATATCAAGCACTGTGGAACCACAACTGTATAAAACTAGAAATCAACTATAAGAAAAAAAGCTGAAAAAAAAGTGAGGGAAAGCACATGGAGACTAAACTATATGCTACTAAACAATCAATGGGTCAATGAAGAAATCAAGGAAGAAGTCAAAAAATATCTTGAGACAGATGAAAATAGAAACACCACTGTCCAAAATCTGTGGGACACACAAAAAAGGCAGTCCTGAGGGGGAAGTTCAGAGCAATACAGGCCTAACCTCAAGAAACAAGAAAAATCTCAAATAAACAGCCTACCCTTACACCTAAAGGAATTAGAAATAGAAGGACAAATAAAGCCCAAAGTTCATAGAAGAAAGAAAATAAAGTTTAGAGCAGAAATATACAAAATAGAGATTTTTAAAAGAGAAGATTAATGAGACTAAGAATTGGTTCTTTGAAAAAATACACAATCAACAAACATTTTGTTCCTCATATATTGTGGATATGTCTCCTTAGACAGAATAAAAGAAAAAAGTAAAGAACTGGGACAACACCAAACTAAAAAGCACAGCAAAAGACATCACCAACAAAATGAAATGGCAAAACTTACCGACTACCCCAAAGGATATGCTGCAGTCCATGGTATCGCAAAGAGTTAGACATGACTTGGTAAAGAACCCTTGGTGACTGAGCAATAACAACATTGGGTCTGCATACATTCCTCTTCTTAAGGCTCCCTGGGTGAAAGGAGGATGTGTATTCTGCAGGAGGAGCATCCCATTAAGTGGACTGCAGCACCCTTATCTAATGTCCATCATGCTTAACCCATCACAGCAATGAGCCTTATGTGTCTGCCGGTTGCATTGCCCATTCCTTCCAAAAGTAGAAGGCGCACATTAATTTCAAAAGGACGTGGGGAAAAAAGTCTAGAGGAAAAAAAACTCCTGTTTTGCCATGTGAATAATGTTAAAAAAAAAAAAAAAGGAAAAAGAGTCTAGAGAGAAAAAAAAAAAAACCTCCTGTTTTGCCATGTGAATAAGGTTTAAAAAAAAGGAAAAAAAGTCTAGAGAAAAAAAAAAGAGAAAAAAAAGAAAAAAGGATGTGGACCAGTCCCCAAAACAGATCACATGTTAGGCCACAAAACAAGTCTCAATAAATTTAAATCATATCAAGCACTGTGGAACCACAACTGTATAAAACTAGAAATCAACTATAAGAAAAAAAGCTGAAAAAAAAGTGAGGGAAAGCACATGGAGACTAAACTATATGCTACTAAACAATCAATGGGTCAATGAAGAAATCAAGGAAGAAGTCAAAAAATATCTTGAGACAGATGAAAATAGAAACACCACTGTCCAAAATCTGTGGGACACACAAAAAAGGCAGTCCTGAGGGGGAAGTTCAGAGCAATACAGGCCTAACCTCAAGAAACAAGAAAAATCTCAAATAAACAGCCTACCCTTACACCTAAAGGAATTAGAAATAGAAGGACAAATAAAGCCCAAAGTTCATAGAAGAAAGAAAATAAAGTTTAGAGCAGAAATATACAAAATAGAGATTTTTAAAAGAGAAGATTAATGAGACTAAGAATTGGTTCTTTGAAAAAATACACAATCAACAAACATTTTGTTCCTCATATATTGTGGATATGTCTCCTTAGACAGAATAAAAGAAAAAAGTAAAGAACTGGGACAACACCAAACTAAAAAGCACAGCAAAAGACATCACCAACAAAATGAAATGGCAACCTACCGACCTGAAGAAGATACTTACCAGTGACATACCCCATAATGGGTTGATATCCAAGCTGTGTAACAAGCTTATACAACCCAAGAGAAAAACACAACCCAATTAAAAATTGGGCCGAGGACCTGAATCAACATTTTTCCAAAGACATACAGATGGCCAATAAGCACATGAAAAGGTGCTCAACATTAGGTAAAACAAAACCTTGATGAGATATCACTTCATACCTCTCAGAATGATTATCAAGAAAACAAGAAACAACAAGTGCTGGTGAGGATGTGGAGAAAAGGAAGCTCAGGTGCACAGCTGGTGGGAATGTTGGTGCATCACCGTGGAAAACGTTACAGAGGTCACCCAAAAGCTACCAATCGAACCACCATAGAATCTAGAAATCCCACTTCTGGGTATTTATCTGAAGAAAATGAAAACACAAATTTTAAAAGATAAATGTACCTCTATGTTCATTGCAGCACTATTTATAACAGCCAAGATTGGTATCAACCTAAGTGTGGATCAATAGATGAATGAAGAAAAAGGATGTGGTATATAAATACACAGCAGAATACTACTCAGCCATGAAAAAAAGGTGAATTGCCATTTGCAGCAACATGGAAGGCCGGGAGAGCATTATACTATGTGAAATAAGAAGAAAAATAAATGCCATGGGACTTTACTTATAAGTGGGTTTACATAGGCTACTGCAGAAGAAATTGACGACAAAAGCTAGAACTAGACTCATAGATACTGAGAACAAACTAATGGTTCCCTGAGGGGAAGGGACTGGGAAGGTGGATGAAATCGGTGGAGGAGATTAAAAGATACAAACTTCCAGATACAAAACAGGTCACCAGAATCTAATGTACATACAGAGAATACAGTAAATAATATTGTGACAACTATGTATGGTGAAAAACAGTAACTGGTGATATACAAAGATCTGAATCACTGTGTTGTAAACTAAAACTAATGAATACAGTATGCTAATTACAACTCAATAAAAGAATAAAACGGAACTTCAAATGCAGGTCTACGGCAGGGCAGCAATGGGGACAGACAGAGAGAACAGAACTGTGGTCACAAGGTGGGGAAGCAGAGGGCTGGGTGAATGGAGCATAGCGTGGAAACATACACACCACCACACGTGAAGCAGCCCGCCAGCGGGCATTCGCGGTGTGACTCAGGGAACTCAGACTGGCACTCTGTGACAACCCAGAGGGGCGGAAAGTTGGGGGGAGGTTCAAAAGGGAGGGGACACGTGTATACCTATGGCTGATTCATGTTGATGTATGGCAGAAACCAATACACTATTATAAAGCAATTATCCTTCAATTAAAAATAAGTAAAAAAATTTTAAAGAGAGTTCTGATTCACAATTCTCTAATAGCTTGTGAGGATGTGCATAATCATATATATTTATTGGTCATCCATATTTCCTTTTCTGTGAAATTCCTATTCACATCTTTTGACCATAGGAATCTCTCAGAGTACTACGAGCTATTCTGAATGTAATGCTATGTGAGTTATGTGTGATCTAAGTAGATCTAGAATGTAGCTTTGGGTTTTCTTTCTTTAAAATGTACTTAGATGAAACGTCCTAATTTTAGTATGGCCAGATTTATTAAGATTTTCCTTTATTTTTATGTTTTCAACTATTTGTGTGTGTCTTATTTGATAATTATTTTCCCATCTTGAAGCCATACAATTATTTTTTTACATTTTCATCTGACAATGTTAATGTCTTATCTCTAACATTTTAGCCCTTGTTCTTTTGAAATGTATTTTTATGTGTGATGGATGTATACTCAGTCATTTCAGTGTCTTTTATTGAACAGCATGTCTTTTAGTCACTTGAATGCCTGTTCTTCATGTCCAAGGGGGCCTGATGCTGTCTTTCCACTCTGTCTGATGGGTCCACTTGGCTCCACACAAACTATCATCAGTAGTATAGTGTAATGTACGTGGTATAATGTACTCTCCGTAGTGTAGTATCACTACAGTGGCATGATAATATCTTGTCATATGGTCAGGAAATCCCCAACTTCCTCTTGTCTTCAGTATGCTAATTACAACTCAATAAAAGAATAAAACGGAACTTCAAATGCAGGTCTACGGCAGGGCAGCAATGGGGACAGACAGAGAGAACAGAACTGTGGTCACAAGGTGGGGAAGCAGAGGGCTGGGTGAATGGAGCATAGCGTGGAAACATACACACCACCACACGTGAAGCAGCCCGCCAGCGGGCATTCGCGGTGTGACTCAGGGAACTCAGACTGGCACTCTGTGACAACCCAGAGGGGCGGAAAGTTGGGGGGAGGTTCAAAAGGGAGGGGACACGTGTATACCTATGGCTGATTCATGTTGATGTACGGCAGAAACCAATACACTATTATAAAGCAATTATCCTTCAATTAAAAATAAGTAAAAAAAAATTTTAAAGAGAGTTCTGATTCACAATTCTCTAATAGCTTGTGAGGATGTGCATAATCATATATATTTATTGGTCATCCATATTTCCTTTTCTGTGAAATTCCTATTCACATCTTTTGACCATAGGAATCTCTCAGAGTACTACGAGCTATTCTGAATGTAATGCTATGTGAGTTATGTGTGATCTAAGTAGATCTAGAATGTAGCTTTGGGTTTTCTTTCTTTAAAATGTACTTAGATGAAACGTCCTAATTTTAGTATGGCCAGATTTATTAAGATTTTCCTTTATTTTTATGTTTTCAACTATTTGTGTGTGTCTTATTTGATAATTATTTTCCCATCTTGAAGCCATACAATTATTTTTTTACATTTTCATCTGACAATGTTAATGTCTTATCTCTAACATTTTAGCCCTTGTTCTTTTGAAATGTATTTTTATGTGTGATGGATGTATACTCAGTCATTTCAGTGTCTTTTATTGAACAGCATGTCTTTTAGTCACTTGAATGCCTGTTCTTCATGTCCAAGGGGGCCTGATGCTGTCTTTCCACTCTGTCTGATGGGTCCACTTGGCTCCACACAAACTATCATCAGTAGTATAGTGTAATGTACGTGGTATAATGTACTCTCCGTAGTGTAGTATCACTACAGTGGCATGATAATATCTTGTCATATGGTCAGGAAATCCCCAACTTCCTCTTGTCTTCAGTGGTATTTTGCCTCTCCTTAACCTCTTTCTACTTCATTTCATTTCGAGTCAGTTTGTCCACACTCCATGAAATACCCTGTAGAGACTTTTTTGAGGAATTGCACTGAAGCTCATACTGGGGAAAGATCATATCGGGGAAAACTGATATTTTCTAATATTGAGGCTTCCTGACCAAGATTATAGTCTATCTCTCCATGTATACAGCACTCCTTTCAATGTTTTTAGCTTTCCCCATTTGTATCTTGTGTTTCTTTTCTTTCTGAGAACTTATTTCTGGTTCCTTTAAGTTTGCTACTAAATGAGACCATTTTATCACATATCTCACGTTGTTTTGAATGGGCAACTGAATTTTGTGGGATTTTTATCCCACCACCTAGCTCAACTGTTATTATCCTTATGTCTTAGATTTTGGGGTATTGCTTTTGGTAGACAATCATATCACCTATGAATAATGAAAGCTGTTTTTTTTTTCTTTTCCTATCTTTCTAACTATATTCTTCCTTCTTTCCTTGCTTCCTTTCTTTCCTTTTGGCTGTTGTTAGAACTCTCTAGTCCTCTCTAGGTAGCCCCACTACGCCATATTTCATTTCACAGTATAACATTTGATTCTCTGGAAGGTTCTGCCTCTTTCTAACTCAGTATCCATGATGTAATTTCAGTTCTTAGTCTTAAAACACAGGTGATAAAACTCTCTTTAAGATAAAAAGAGAAGGACTTCCCTGGTGGTCCAGTGGGTAAAGAGTCTGCATTGCAGTGCAAGTGGCATCAGTTCTATCCCTGGCCCGGGAAGATTCCACATGCCGTGGAGGAGCTAGACCAGTGTGTGCAATTACAAGCCATGCGCCCAGAGCTGGTGCTCTGCGACGAGAGAGGCCACTGCACTGGGAGGCCCACACAGCCAAAGAATGAATATGGATGAAAAATAAAGAAAATAAAATAAATCAATAAAAGAGACCAAAATTAAGAAAAAAATTTTTTAATTTAAAAAATGAAAAAGATAAAAAGAAAAAGATGTTCTTTTCTGACAAGGAAACTGGGAATAAAAATGAATGCATTTTGAACATAAATCTGTCTTTGTAAATACATCTAACAAAGATAATTTGTCAAACTCTTAGTCCTCAAAGACTTTGGATAAGACCAGATAAAATATCCCTTAAAGTGTAAAACATCTGTAAACCTAACCACTCATCTTTCTTAATAACATAGAGCCCTGGTGATAATGTTAACACCTCCATCTTCAAGCTCATATTCTCGGTTTTTCGGCTTCCTGACCAGTTTGCTATCTTCTATCAGCACTCCTTTCAATGTTTTTAGCTTTCCCCATTTGTATCTTGTGTTTCTTTTCTTTCTGAGAACTTATTTCTGGTTCCTTTAAGTTTGCTACTAAATGAGACCATTTTATCACATATCTCACGTTGTTTTGAATGGGCAACTGAATTTTGTGGGATTTTTATCCCACCACCTAGCTCAACTGTTATTATCCTTATGTCTTAGATTTTGGGGTATTGCTTTTGGTAGACAATCATATCACCTATGAATAATGAAAGCTGTTTTTTTTTTCTTTTCCTATCTTTCTAACTATATTCTTCCTTCTTTCCTTGCTTCCTTTCTTTCCTTTTGGCTGTTGTTAGAACTCTCTAGTCCTCTCTAGGTAGCCCCACTACGCCATATTTCATTTCACAGTATAACATTTGATTCTCTGGAAGGTTCTGCCTCTTTCTAACTCAGTATCCATGATGTAATTTCAGTTCTTAGTCTTAAAACACAGGTGATAAAACTCTCTTTAAGATAAAAAGAGAAGGACTTCCCTGGTGGTCCAGTGGGTAAAGAGTCTGCATTGCAGTGCAAGTGGCATCAGTTCTATCCCTGGCCCGGGAAGATTCCACATGCCGTGGAGGAGCTAGACCAGTGTGTGCAATTACAAGCCATGCGCCCAGAGCTGGTGCTCTGCGACGAGAGAGGCCACTGCACTGGGAGGCCCACACAGCCAAAGAATGAATATGGATGAAAAATAAAGAAAATAAAATAAATCAATAAAAGAGACCAAAATTAAGAAAAAAATTTTTTAATTTAAAAAATGAAAAAGATAAAAAGAAAAAGATGTTCTTTTCTGACAAGGAAACTGGGAATAAAAATGAATGCATTTTGAACATAAATCTGTCTTTGTAAATACATCTAACAAAGATAATTTGTCAAACTCTTAGTCCTCAAAGACTTTGGATAAGACCAGATAAAATATCCCTTAAAGTGTAAAACATCTGTAAACCTAACCACTCATCTTTCTTAATAACATAGAGCCCTGGTGATAATGTTAACACCTCCATCTTCAGGAAGCTAAAATTACTTGAAAATATTTTCTGTCAAAAGAGAAATAGAATCATTGGCATTTCTCTCTTCTCACTAAATGACTCTACTGACTTTTTATTAAACAAAGAGTGAAAGTCTGTTGAATGACAGAACCAAGTAGAAAGTAGAACCGTAAGGTGGGTGATTCTATGCTGAGCCTAAAAATGAGCCCACAATAGTAATAATAATAATAACAAGACTTCTAATCCTAAAAAATCAAGTAAAACAAATCTTTACTGGAGTCTCAGTGGGAATCTGCCTGGCTCTGCAATCTTCCCTTAGACATCTCAAAACTTTGTCCCACAAGGCTTAGTTGTGCTAAAAATCCAGAGCTGTTAGAAAGTAAAAAGTTGCAGGATTTTCTATCATTGTTGATTTTTCTCTAAAGGCTTTTGCCAAATGTCCAGCTAGAGTCTTATCTGTGAGTGTACTAGTTGAATCCAAGCAGGCGTTTCCAAACCTGAGTGCATCGAAACCCCCTGTCAAGTGTGTTAAGGTGCAGATCCCTGGGTTCTGGGGCCAGAAAGTCTGACTCAGCAAGGTTGAGTTCAGACCAAAGAATGTGCATTCTGAGTACCTCTCTGGGTGATGCTGAAGCTGCTGGTCCAAAGAGTACATTTTGAGAACTGCTAGAGCTGAAAGACGACTGTAACTCCAGCATACGTTCCAGTGTTCATTTTTCTAAGCTGGTTGTCTTCTAAATGCTTCTGATTCCAAACGATTCTTTATGAGAAAGGAGGTTGAGCTGAAGAGTGTCTCCATGGAGAGAGCTGAGAATAACCCAGCCCAGGTTTAAGTATGCGATGCAGAACAGAGAGGTTTCAATAGGTGGCTTTTCCTCAGTAAGAGATCCACAACCACCACCCCAAGTTCTTTTTTTTTTCTTTTTCCTTTTTAAGGAAATATAAGGAAGCCGTGTGATTTTCTTTTTCTCTTTTAGATGTATGCATTTCTTTCCCCCTACCCCGAAGGAAATCTCTAAGTTAATGATTTCTCCTTTACTTGAGTGTGAGATTTATTTTCCCTGCTGTGAAAGCCCCCGTGAACTGTGTGTTTAGGATGTTTGTGTCTATATTCATGGGTGAGACTGACATTTTCCTTTCTTGTACTGACTTTTTATTAAACAAAGAGTGAAAGTCTGTTGAATGACAGAACCAAGTAGAAAGTAGAACCGTAAGGTGGGTGATTCTATGCTGAGCCAAAAAATGAGCCCACAATAGTAATAATAATAATAACAAGACTTCTAATCCTAAAAAATCAAGTAAAACAAATCTTTACTGGAGTCTCAGTGGGAATCTGCCTGGCTCTGCAATCTTCCCTTAGACATCTCAAAACTTTGTCCCACAAGGCTTAGTTGTGCTAAAAATCCAGAGCTGTTAGAAAGTAAAAAGTTGCAGGATTTTCTATCATTGTTGATTTTTCTCTAAAGGCTTTTGCCAAATGTCCAGCTAGAGTCTTATCTGTGAGTGTACTAGTTGAATCCAAGCAGGCGTTTCCAAACCTGAGTGCATCGAAACCCCCTGTCAAGTGTGTTAAGGTGCAGATCCCTGGGTCCTGGGTCCAGAAAGTCTGACTCAGCAAGGTTGAGTTCAGACCAAAGAATGTGCATTCTGAGTACCTCTCTGGGTGATGCTGAAGCTGCTGGTCCAAAGAGTACATTTTGAGAACTGCTAGAGCTGAAAGACGACTGTAACTCCAGCATACGTTCCAGTGTTCATTTTTCTAAGCTGGTTGTCTTCTAAATGCTTCTGATTCCAAACGATTCTTTATGAGAAAGGAGGTTGAGCTGAAGAGTGTCTCCATGGAGAGAGCTGAGAATAACCCAGCCCAGGTTTAAGTATGCGATGCAGAACAGAGAGGTTTCAATAGGTGGCTTTTCCTCAGTAAGAGATCCACAACCACCACCCCAAGTTCTTTTTTTTTTCTTTTTCCTTTTTAAGGAAATATAAGGAAGCCGTGTGATTTTCTTTTTCTCTTTTAGATGTATGCATTTCTTTCCCCCTACCCCGAAGGAAATCTCTAAGTTAATGATTTCTCCTTTACTTGAGTGTGAGATTTATTTTCCCTGCTGTGAAAGCCCCCGTGAACTGTGTGTTTAGGATGTTTGTGTCTATATTCATGGGTGAGACTGACATTTTCCTTTCTTGTACTGTCTTTGTCACATGCTGTAAGAATTTCTGTAGGATTAGAATTGCTTTTTCCTTAAGTGTCTGGGACAGCGTTTGTTATGTGTGGTGATGGCGGTGGCGGAGTAGCTAAGTCGCGTCCGAACTCTTTTGCAATGCCATGGACTGTAACCTGCCAGGCTTCTCTGCCCTGGGGACTCTCCAGGCAAGAATACTGGAGTGGGGTGCCATTTCCTTCTCCAGGAGATCCTCCCAAGCCAAGGAAAAAACCCGTTATCTATCCATGTCTCCTGCATTGTAGGCAGATTCTTTACCACTGAGCCATTGGGAAAAAACTTCGTACAATTTATTGGTGTAGCAGTCAGGGTTTGACTTTGTTTTGTACGAAGATATTTCTACACATGATCATTAAAATGAAGGATTCAGTATAACTAATGAGTTTATCATTGTGTGGAACCCCCAACTAACAGCTATTTTCAGAAAGAAATGGCAAAGTCCCTTTCTATCGCATGCCATCTTCTAAAGGAAGGTCATTCTGGCTCAGGGCTCTTTTCCTTATAGTGAAGAAGGAAAGGAACACGTTACCCTGACTACACTGACCCCATCTTGAGGAAGAGGACTCCATCTTGCACTTGCAGTGAACTCTGGACTGTGTGTGGACTGGGAAGCCATGGAGATGAAAAATTAACAGTCGACTAGGCCTCCCGGGCTGATGAGAACCTGAGCAGGGAGACCTCGTAAAAAAGCCTCCCTTAGGCCTGATGAAGAACCTGAGCTGAAGAGTGTCTCCATGGAGAGAGCTGAGAATAACCCAGCCCAGGTTTAAGGCGATGCAGAACAGAGAGGTTTCAATAGGTGGCTTTTCCTCAGTAAGAGATCCACAACCACCACCCCAAGTGCTTTTTTTTTTCTTTTTCCTTTTTAAGGAAATATAAGGAAGCCGTGTGATTTTCTTTTTCTCTTTTAGATGTATGCATTTCTTTCCCCCTACCCCGAAGGAAATCTCTAAGTTAATGATTTCTCCTTTACTTGAGTGTGAGATTTATTTTCCCTGCTGTGAAAGCCCCCGTGAACTGTGTGTTTAGGATGTTTGTGTCTATATTCATGGGTGAGACTGACATTTTCCTTTCTTGTACTGTCTTTGTCACATGCTGTAAGAATTTCTGTAGGATTAGAATTGCTTTTTCCTTAAGTGTCTGGGACAGCGTTTGTTATGTGTGGTGATGGCGGTGGCGGAGTAGCTAAGTCGCGTCCGAACTCTTTTGCAATGCCATGGACTGTAACCTGCCAGGCTTCTCTGCCCTGGGGACTCTCCAGGCAAGAATACTGGAGTGGGGTGCCATTTCCTTCTCCAGGAGATCCTCCCAAGCCAAGGAAAAAACCCGTTATCTATCCATGTCTCCTGCATTGTAGGCAGATTCTTTACCACTGAGCCATTGGGAAAAAACTTCGTACAATTTATTGGTGTAGCAGTCAGGGTTTGACTTTGTTTTGTACGAAGATATTTCTACACATGATCATTAAAATGAAGGATTCAGTATAACTAATGAGTTTATCATTGTGTGGAACCCCCAACTAACAGCTATTTTCAGAAAGAAATGGCAAAGTCCCTTTCTATCGCATGCCATCTTCTAAAGGAAGGTCATTCTGGCTCAGGGCTCTTTTCCTTATAGTGAAGAAGGAAAGGAACACGTTACCCTGACTACACTGACCCCATCTTGAGGAAGAGGACTCCATCTTGCACTTGCAGTGAACTCTGGACTGTGTGTGGACTGGGAAGCCATGGAGATGAAAAATTAACAGTCGACTAGGCCTCCCGGGCTGATGAGAACCTGAGCAGGGAGACCTCGTAAAAAAGCCTCCCTTAGGCCAAGAAAATGAAATGTCCACCATATGATAAATCACCATGTGTAATCTTAGTGAATTAATCCATGTTGAGACAAGCTAAGCGATATGCTTAAGTGATTTTCAGTTGTAGCTTTGTGACTGCAACCAAATCATATTTTTCTTTTTAACTTTTCCTAAGCAAACTCAAGAGTTTGGGATGTGGGTTTGTGCACGTAGGCTTTAGGTATAAATGTTAGCCACAAGTTCTGCTCAGGGTCCTTAGCTAAAGTGAGGCCTTGGATCCACCAGTGTAATAGATGCCTTCCAAGGTCGCTCTGTGTGCGTTTGTTTCCTGAAGCCTGGTTATAACAATAGATGATTTTAAGGGTGATGGGGGAGGCCTCAGAGGGAGAAGATTTTGGATTACCTTGGGCAGGAGTTGTTTGTATTTTTATTTTCTTTTCAATTTTATTTACATACAGTTGATTTACAATGTGTTAATTTATGCTGTACAACAAAGTGATTCAGATATTATATATATATATATATATATATATATATATATGTATATAGTTTTTTGTATTCTTTTCCATTATGGTTATCATAGGATATTGAATAAAGTTCTCTCTGCTATATAGTAGGATCTTGTTGTTTATTCATCCTATATATAATAGTTTGCATCAACTAATCCCAAATTCCCAATCCATACCTTTCCCGGCCCTACCCTCCCTTGGCAACCCCGCTCTGTTCTCTATGTCTGTGAGTCTGTTTCTGTTTTGTAGATAGGTTCATTTGTGTCATATTTTAGATTCCACATATAAGTGTATGTGTATGTGCTAAGTCCAGTCAGTCGTATCTGACTCTTTGTGACCTTAAGGACTGTAGCCCTCCAGGCTCAGGGCTCTTTTCCTTATAGTGAAGAAGGAAAGGAACACGTTACCCTGACTACACTGACCCCATCTTGAGGAAGAGGACTCCATCTTGCACTTGCAGTGAACTCTGGACTGTGTGTGGACTGGGAAGCCATGGAGATGAAAAATTAACAGTCGACTAGGCCTCCCGGGCTGATGAGAACCTGAGCAGGGAGACCTCGTAAAAAAGCCTCCCTTAGGCCAAGAAAATGAAATGTCCACCATATGATAAATCACCATGTGTAATCTTAGTGAATTAATCCATGTTGAGACAAGCTAAGCGATATGCTTAAGTGATTTTCAGTTGTAGCTTTGTGACTGCAACCAAATCATATTTTTCTTTTTAACTTTTCCTAAGCAAACTCAAGAGTTTGGGATGTGGGTTTGTGCACGTAGGCTTTAGGTATAAATGTTAGCCACAAGTTCTGCTCAGGGTCCTTAGCTAAAGTGAGGCCTTGGATCCACCAGTGTAATAGATGCCTTCCAAGGTCGCTCTGTGTGCGTTTGTTTCCTGAAGCCTGGTTATAACAATAGATGATTTTAAGGGTGATGGGGGAGGCCTCAGAGGGAGAAGATTTTGGATTACCTTGGGCAGGAGTTGTTTGTATTTTTATTTTCTTTTCAATTTTATTTACATACAGTTGATTTACAATGTGTTAATTTATGCTGTACAACAAAGTGATTCAGATATTATATATATATATATATATATATATATATATATATATATATGTATATAGTTTTTTGTATTCTTTTCCATTATGGTTATCATAGGATATTGAATAAAGTTCTCTCTGCTATATAGTAGGATCTTGTTGTTTATTCATCCTATATATAATAGTTTGCATCAACTAATCCCAAATTCCCAATCCATACCTTTCCCGGCCCTACCCTCCCTTGGCAACCCCGCTCTGTTCTCTATGTCTGTGAGTCTGTTTCTGTTTTGTAGATAGGTTCATTTGTGTCATATTTTAGATTCCACATATAAGTGTATGTGTATGTGCTAAGTCCAGTCAGTCGTATCTGACTCTTTGTGACCTTAAGGACTGTAGCCCTCCAGGCTTCTCTGTCCATAGGATTCTCCAGGCAAAAATACTGGAGTGGGTTGCCATGCCCTCCTCCAGGGGATTTTCCCAGCGGAGGAATCAAACCCTTATCTCCTGCATCTCCTACCTGACAGGCAGATTCTTTACCATTGAGCCACAGCGGAGCCACGCCCCACCCCCACCCCAGCCTCGCAAATAAGTGATACATGGTATAGGTCTTTCTCTTCCTGACTCACTTTGTTAGTATAATTTCTTCCACATTGCTGCCCCGGTTTACTTTGGAAGAAAGGGCACCAGGAGTTCAGTTCAGGGAGAGGAATTGGTGCTTTACAAACTTAAAAAAACAAAATACTTTATTTAGGATTTCCCTGCACCAGACACCGGTTAGAACCCTGGTCCCCGAAAATCCCAGATGCTGTGGAGCAATTAAGCCAGTGATTCACAGCTACTGAACCTACACACCCTACAGCTCATACTCCTCAACGAGAAAAGCCACCACAGGGGGAAACCTCTGCAGCTAGAGAAAGCCCAGACACAGCAATGAAGACCCAGTGCAGCCAAAAGTTAATTATTAATTTAAAATTTTAAAGCGTTTATAAAGAAGCAAGTTTTTTTTTAAATATCTGTTAACACACACAAATATATTTAACTGAAGTATTTCACAAAATATAGTTACACTCACTACCTGTGGTGCAGGTTGCTACTTTCTATTCAACTGCATTTATTCCATTCCACTAAATATGTGTTTATATTTATAGTATATTATTTTTATATACAGCTTTGCATATTACTATATATAAGTATATGGGCTTTCCTGGTGGCTCAGACGGTAAAGAATCCGCCTGCAATATGGGAGACTTGGGTTCGATCCCCGGGTTGGGAAGACCCCCTAGAGAAGGGCATGGCAACCCACTCCAGTATTCTTGCCTGGAGAATCCCATGGAAAAAAAGACTGGCAAACTACAGTCCCTGGGTCACAAAGAGTCGGACATGACTGAGCGACTCTTACTTTGACTTTCATATGCTGTACATAAAATATGTACAAATATTATATTTATTTACATTATTTATTCCCCAATAGCACACACATACACGCAGGCTTTCAGCGTCGTGGATGAGGCTTGAGAATGGATGTTTGTTTGTTGTTTTTGTGGTGGGGGGGATGGATTGAGAAGCGTGACTAGCGCTGGGGATTCCCAGGACTCCACATTTCCACAACCACGGTACCAGCGATTTCAGGTTTTTTTTTCCAAACACAGCTGACGTCCCTCTGTTCACCTGCCCCCCACCCCAGCCTCGCAAATAAGTGATACATGGTATAGGTCTTTCTCTTCCTGACTCACTTTGTTAGTATAATTTCTTCCACATTGCTGCCCCGGTTTACTTTGGAAGAAAGGGCACCAGGAGTTCAGTTCAGGGAGAGGAATTGGTGCTTTACAAACTTAAAAAAACAAAATACTTTATTTAGGATTTCCCTGCACCAGACACCGGTTAGAACCCTGGTCCCCGAAAATCCCAGATGCTGTGGAGCAATTAAGCCAGTGATTCACAGCTACTGAACCTACACACCCTACAGCTCATACTCCTCAACGAGAAAAGCCACCACAGGGGGAAACCTCTGCAGCTAGAGAAAGCCCAGACACAGCAATGAAGACCCAGTGCAGCCAAAAGTTAATTATTAATTTAAAATTTTAAAGCGTTTATAAAGAAGCAAGTTTTTTTTTAAATATCTGTTAACACACACAAATATATTTAACTGAAGTATTTCACAAAATATAGTTACACTCACTACCTGTGGTGCAGGTTGCTACTTTCTATTCAACTGCATTTATTCCATTCCACTAAATATGTGTTTATATTTATAGTATATTATTTTTATATACAGCTTTGCATATTACTATATATAAGTATATGGGCTTTCCTGGTGGCTCAGACGGTAAAGAATCCGCCTGCAATATGGGAGACTTGGGTTCGATCCCCGGGTTGGGAAGACCCCCTAGAGAAGGGCATGGCAACCCACTCCAGTATTCTTGCCTGGAGAATCCCATGGAAAAAAAGACTGGCAAACTACAGTCCCTGGGTCACAAAGAGTCGGACATGACTGAGCGACTCTTACTTTGACTTTCATATGCTGTACATAAAATATGTACAAATATTATATTTATTTACATTATTTATTCCCCAATAGCACACACATACACGCAGGCTTTCAGCGTCGTGGATGAGGCTTGAGAATGGATGTTTGTTTGTTGTTTTTGTGGTGGGGGGGATGGATTGAGAAGCGTGACTAGCGCTGGGGATTCCCAGGACTCCACATTTCCACAACCACGGTACCAGCGATTTCAGGTTTTTTTTTCCAAACACAGCTGACGTCCCTCTGTTCACCTGCCCACGGGGAAGATTCCAAGATTAGTCAAGATTCGCGTTTATCAGGTCAAATGCAGTGGATTGACTAAGTTCCCGCTTCAAGCTGTGGCATCTGGAACCCGATAACTCAACTAGAAATTCCCCTCCTGCTCCTTTCTTGAGAAGATGAGTGGGGAGCTGAGGCGGGACAGCTCAGGTCGCGGCTGGACTGCATTCTTGTAGCTGCACTCCGGGAGAGCCCCCGAGCAGCCTAGCGTGGGCAGCCGGAGAGTGCGGCTGTGTTCCCGGCCCCAGAGCTCCAAGCTGTGATGGGCGTTCCAGAAAGCCAATCATAGCCTCCACCCCGAGGTGGGCGGGGCCGGGGCGCTGCCGGCGAGATAGTGGAGCAGGATTCCCAGGACTGAAAACCTCGTGCTGCAACAGCCCAGGAGAAGGGCACCCTGGGAGTCCCGCTTCTCCGCGTCTCAGACAGCCCTCGTTAAAAGCTTGCACCCGGACCTGGAAGCGGAAGCTGCGGCTCGAAACCCCAGGCTCCGTGGGAGATTGTGTTAAATCCTGGAATGCCCGGTTGGAGGAGAAGGGCATCCGCTCGGTTGCTTGCCAACAGCTACAGAACGCGCCGGAGACGCTATTACCGGTGAGATTTGGGACGACAATTGTGTCCCCCCAGGGATCACCTAGGTGGGGTAGTGAGAGAGGGATCCGGACCTCTAAATTCCTCTCTCGTTCTCTCCACGGAGCCCTGCAGTGAGGTGCGGGAGAGCAATGAGAACGGATCTCGTCCCCAACGAGAGAGGGACGGGGACTGCCCAGACCCTGAGACCCGGCTCTTGCGGCAGGTGCACTCGGAGTGCTCCTGCAGGATGGGGAAGGGAATCCAGGTCCTTGGGGAGGTCCTAGGAGACTACCAAGGGTGGTACGTTTATCCCTTCTTTTCTCATCGCGTTTGTTGTGCAACTCGTTCCACTTAACCTGAGGTGGCCTTCTTTTGTGCAGTCGTCATTTTCTCTGTTACACAGCACTCTCTAGGCCTCACGTCCGAGTCTATCACCTTAGGAAGGGGTACGGAGAGATGTGTGGGGAAGGGAACCTCTTAGACCCAAGCAGTCAGAAGCCATCCAGGGTGCCTTAAGCAGGACCAGAGTTCCAGCCAAGAGAGAATCATAAGCCGTCACCTTTCCCCTACTCAAAACCCATCTTCCTACCTCTTTGTAATCATGGACATAGTTGTTCCATAATTCAAACTAGTCAACTGGAGGGAAAAAATTCTAAATTGAACTTCTTCTGAATATCATATTTCTAACTGAAATGCCAGTGATCAGTAATCAGAAATATCTCTATAAGCATGAGAGAAATAGTATTGTAGATATTTATTCTATACATAGTCCTGAAAAATAAACATATTCACTAACAATTTTTTTCCCCAGTTTGGAATGGTATAACCACGGAAGTCTAAAACAAAAATAAAATTAATGATAAAATATACATTTAAAAGTTTTTGTTGAAGAAAGCAAGGTATTTTTATGGAATCTTGACATTAATATCTAAAAAGCAGTTTTAATTTGGTTTCATAATTCAAGTAAACTAAAAGCCGAGAGGTTGTTCCATCCCAAAAATAGATAATCATCTTTTGCGGGAGGGGGATGGGCGGGCCACTTCTATTGGTCTTTCATTTATCTGTTTTCATCCATCGTTGCTGTTTGACCCGTGTGGGCCTCCCATCGCTGTGGCCTCTGTCACCGCAGATCACCGGCTATGGGAGGATACGCTCCAGCACTCCGGCTCGGTAGTTGGACACATGGGTCCAGCCGCTCCGCGGCACACGGGATCCTCCCAGACAAGGGATCAAACCAGCGCCCCTTGCACTGAAAGGAGGTGTCCATACCCACTGGACCACCAGGAAAGCCCGGCCATCTTCTTTTAAAGCAAGGTATCTTATGTATTCTATATTCGATCTGAATGAAAATTCAGGAAGTTTTGAATAAAGACCCCTTTCTCCATTTTTTAATGTCATTTGGAAGTGCATTTATAATAAAAGTATGGCAAAGAGAAGGACACTTTGATATGTGTATATCATTTCATTTGTCAAAAATTAGTTTTATAATTATTCATGTAACAGATGAAAAACTGTGTCAACATCCAAGATGGAGAATTAATCCAAAATAAATGAACCTGGATTTTAAATTTTAAAATATTACGTCTAAGATTGCGTTTGGGAACATTTTGTTTTGTATTTCATAAGTGGCTTTCTGCTTTTAAGAACACCTTTTCGCCTACTTAGTGGAAATTAACAGCAAAATGAAAAGAAGCTATTAGATCGTCAATAAGTGCTAGTTTTCACAAATTCTCTTACTGATTGCTGTGTGCATTATGTACAGAAGAATTCACAAGATCTTTTCATCAGACTGATCTGAATCTGATCAGTATATGATAAAATAAATAAATAAATAAGCAGAGAAAGAACAGTATATCATAGACCAGAACCCAAGCATAAAAATATATTCTACAAACCAGTAAGATTTGGTAAAAGGTAAAACATTTCTCCTATGAGTCTGAATAAACTTAAAATATATATATATTAAAGTACCCCTGATTTGTGTTTCTTTTACTCCAACGTGTGATGTTGATCTGTCAGAAAGAAATGTTGAGACTTTTGCCTTCACTGCCTCGAAATCATGCAGAATAAGAAACTGAAGTACTGGTGAGACATGAGTCTGTTCACTTAGCGTTCTTTGCAGCAAGTTAGTGTTTCTTTCCATGATATTGATAAATTACATACTCCTAATCTTAAAACAGGTAAGGAGTTTGTCACTTGAATAAAATCACCCTCACCATCATTATTTCTTGCCATTGCCAAGAAACTATTCATTCTTTATAATTATCAGAAAAGAAGCATCAAAGTAATCAAATGAACATTTTTCAGCATCCCAGCTTCTCCACCGAGGGATTATCTGAATGTGGAATATTGTAATGTAGGCCAAAACTCCTTTTTTTTATGGCACATGTCATCCTTGACACAAGGTTACTTACCCTGAAGCATTATTAATATTTTTTAATTGATACAGTTGATTTATAATGTTTCAGGTTAGAACAAAGTGATTCAGTTACATACACATGCATACATATTCTTGTTCAGGTTCTTTTCCACTATAGGTTATTATAAGATATTGAAATAGTTCCCTCTACTATACAGTAGGTCCTTATTGTTTATTTTATTTATAAATTAATTCCAGATTCCCAATTTATCATTCCCTATTTTTTCCGCTTTGGTAGCCACATGTTTGTTTTCTACGTCTGAGAGTCTAGTTCTGTACTGTTATTGTGTTAGTCAATCAGTCGTGTCTGACTCTTTGCAACCCTGTGGGACTGCAGCCCACCAGGCTCCTCTGTCCGTGGTAAATAAGTTCATTTGTATAATTTTTTTTTAATTTCACAATGTGATATTTGTCTTTCTCTGTCTGATTTACTTCACTTAGTATGATAATCTCAAGGTTCGATGCTTCAAATGGCATTATTTCAACCGGAAGCGTTACTGACATTTTTTTGAAAGTTGTTCAGTCATGTCCAACTCTTCGCAACCCGTGGATGAGCCATGGACTTCTTGAGGCAAGAATCCTGGCCTGAGTAGCCTTTCTCTTCTCCAGGGTATTTTCCCAACCCAGAAATCGGACTGGGGTCTCCTACATTGCAGGTGGATTGTGTACCAGCTGAACTACAAGGGAAGCCCATTTGGGGTTGGATAATTCTTCATTGTAAGAGGCTGTGCTGTGCCATGTAGGATGTACAGTGTAGCATCCCCTACCTCTGCCCACTAGGTGCCAGGAGCACCAGTCTCAACCTCAAAGGCAACCAAAAATGTCTGCAGAAATTTCCAGATGTCTCTTGGGGGCCAAAGAGTCTCAGGGTTATTGCCCTGAACAGAATAATGCATGAAACACAAAGAACAATGCAGTGCTGTAATGAAAGAAAACTTCATGGAGGCAGATTTTTAATTGTCCTTTCCTTTAGTACTCAGGTCAAAGTACCATAATTATATTTGGAATAGGTAAGCTATGTGCCTTCCTTGTGTAAAGTGGGAGGGAAATGACTATGAAAGGGACCATAGGAAAGAGTTCTTACCATAAGAGCAGTCAGTACTTTCAAAGGAGGAAAGGAACAGGCTATCCTGACTAAACTGGCCCCATCTTGAGGAAGAGGACTCCATCTTGCACTTGCAGTGAACTCTGGACTGTGTGTGGACTGGGTAGCCATGGAGATGAAAAATTAACAGTCGACTAGGCCTCCCAGGCTGATGAGAACCTGAGCAGGGAGACCTCATACCCAAGCCTCCCTTAGGCCAAGAAAATGAAATGTCCACCATATGATAAATCACCATGTGTAATCTTAGTGAATTAATCCATGTTGAGACAAGCTAAGTGATATGCTTAGGTGATTTTCAATTGTAGCTTTGTGATTGCAACCAAATCATATTTTTCTTTTCTTTTCTTTTTTTTGGCCACTTCTATTGATCTTTCATTTATTTATCTTTGTTCGTTGGCCTGTGTGGGCCTCTCATTGCGGTGGCCTCTCTCACTGCAAAGCACCGGCTCTGAGCACATGCACCCCAGAGCACCGGCTCAGTAGTTGGACACATCAGTCCAGCCGCTCCGCGGCGCATGGGATCTTCCCAGGCCAGGGATCGAACCGGCACCCCTTGCTCTGCAAGGCAGTGTCTTTACCCACCAGGGAAGCCCCATATTTTTTTTTTTTAATGTTTCCTAGCCAACCTCAGGAGTTTGGGATGTGGGTTTGTGCACGTAGGCTTTAGGTATAAATGTTAGCCACAAGTTCTGCTCGGGGTCCTTGGCTAAAGTGAGGCCTTGGACCCGCCAGTGTAATAGATGCCTTCCACAGTCGCTCTGTGTGAGTTTGTTTCCTGAAGCCTGGTTATAAGACTTTTATAGTAAAGCGCGTAGGCCCAAACACAGGGCCATGATAAACAAAGCAGAGCACGAACGTCCTGCGACACAGGAACCTCTGGGAGTTTCTCTAAGATGAAACAAATAAGTACCAATCCCCTAAAGTCCATGTCCTGAACACTTAGGGAGGTTTTCACCTCCCACTTCCCAGCTGTTCAACATACATGGTGTAACACACATGCCACAGGGCCTCCCAAAACATTCGCCGAGACTATGAAAGGGACCATAGGAAAGAGTTCTTACCATAAGAGCAGTCAGTACTTTCAAAGGAGGAAAGGAACAGGCTATCCTGACTAAACTGGCCCCATCTTGAGGAAGAGGACTCCATCTTGCACTTGCAGTGAACTCTGGACTGTGTGTGGACTGGGTAGCCATGGAGATGAAAAATTAACAGTCGACTAGGCCTCCCAGGCTGATGAGAACCTGAGCAGGGAGACCTCATACCCAAGCCTCCCTTAGGCCAAGAAAATGAAATGTCCACCATATGATAAATCACCATGTGTAATCTTAGTGAATTAATCCATGTTGAGACAAGCTAAGTGATATGCTTAGGTGATTTTCAATTGTAGCTTTGTGATTGCAACCAAATCATATTTTTCTTTTCTTTTCTTTTTTTTGGCCACTTCTATTGATCTTTCATTTATTTATCTTTGTTCGTTGGCCTGTGTGGGCCTCTCATTGCGGTGGCCTCTCTCACTGCAAAGCACCGGCTCTGAGCACATGCACCCCAGAGCACCGGCTCAGTAGTTGGACACATCAGTCCAGCCGCTCCGCGGCGCATGGGATCTTCCCAGGCCAGGGATCGAACCGGCACCCCTTGCTCTGCAAGGCAGTGTCTTTACCCACCAGGGAAGCCCCATATTTTTTTTTTTTAATGTTTCCTAGCCAACCTCAGGAGTTTGGGATGTGGGTTTGTGCACGTAGGCTTTAGGTATAAATGTTAGCCACAAGTTCTGCTCGGGGTCCTTGGCTAAAGTGAGGCCTTGGACCCGCCAGTGTAATAGATGCCTTCCACAGTCGCTCTGTGTGAGTTTGTTTCCTGAAGCCTGGTTATAAGACTTTTATAGTAAAGGTGCGCGTAGGCCCAAACACAGGGCCATGATAAACAAAGCAGAGCACGTAACGTCCTGCGACACAGGAACCTCTGGGAGTTTTCTCTAAGATGAAACAAATAAGTACCAATCCCCTAAAGTCCATGTCCTGAACACTTAGGGAGGTTTTCACCTCCCACTTCCCAGCTGTTCAACATACATGGTGTAACACACATGCCACAGGGCTTCCTCCTTTAGTGCCAGGTGGAATGTGAAGGCATCCTCAGCCTTTAGAGACTTTAAGCGTTTTATGAATATGAGTCCAGTGATTACTAGTAGTGGATCTCCGTGAATGCCCATAGAAAAACATTCGTTGTCTTGTTAACTGGATTTAAATATGTTATAGCAACAATAAAAATATATTTTACATTTCACAAGGACAATCCTAAAAACATGATGAAGAATGATACGCAGTGACTTTAAGCTAATACATCTGAGGAGGGAAAATAAAGGTGTAACTAAAGTCAATGCATAAGTATGATTCTCTGTGTTTTCTGTGTTAAGAATGTATAATATAAACTATAACAATGTAAAATGTACTCTAGATCCCTTATGCTGCCCATTATAGAATACTGCTCTTCTGATCAAACTTCTAATCTCATAATCCATTTACAGTTAATAGAGTCTTAATTAATTCTGTCAGGTAGTTGGTGGTTTAGTCACTAAATAATGTCCAACTCTTGTGACCCCATGAACTGTAGCCCGCCAGGCTCCTCTGTCCATGAGATTTCCCAGGCAGGCATACTGGAGTGAGTGCCATTTCCTTCTCCAGGGGATCTTCCTGACCCAGGGATCAAACCTGGATCTCCTTTATAGCGGGCATATTCTTTATCAACTGAGCCACCAAGGAATCTAGTTATAACAGAATTAAGTATGATGTCTGGTTCTTTGAGCAAGTAACTGATTTTGTTCCTGTTCTTACTATTTACTAAAATCTATTAGTTTGCCAGTCCTTTATGATTTTTACTTTAACTTAAATATTTAAACATAAAGACTAAAAAAATCCATTGCTCAAACACCCAGATTTATTAAATGTTCATATTTTGCCTTACTTCTTTCAAATCCTTTTCAAGAAATCAATGATTGTTTGTATATTTTGGAAGCTAATCCCTTGTTGGTCACGTCATTTACAAATAGTGATTTTTTTCCTGCATTTGTAAATGATGTGACCAATGAGGGATTAATTTCCAAAATATACAGTCACTGATTGCTTAAAAAATATTTGAAAGGGGCTTCGCTGGTGGTCCAGTGGGTAAAGACACTGCCTTACAGTACAAGGGGCACCAGTTCAATCCCTGGCCTGGGAGGCTCCCACGTACCACGGAGTGGCTGGACTGATGTGTCCAACTACCAAGCTGGAGCTCTGGAGCGCATGCGCCCAGAGCCAGTGCTCTGCAAGGGGAGAGGCACTATGATGGGAGGTCCACACAGGCCAAAGAACAAAGATAAATAAATGAAAGATCGATAGAAGTGACCAAAAAAACCACCAAACCTTATATATTGAATTTCCTCCCCACTGCCTCTTTGGAGCAGTCTCTCAGAGCTATCTCTCGAGCTGCAGTCCTCATTTTACCCCCAACAAAACTGAAGTCTCAACTTTCACATTGTGCATTTTTTTAAGTCAACTGCTTTAATATCTAAAGCAGTCAAATTCAGTCAAACATAAAGAAGCACAGTGATTACCAGGGGCTGAGGAGAGAGGACAATGGAAATTGTTTAAAGTTCAGTTTTGCAAAATGAAGACATTTTAGCAATTTGTTGCACAAATATGCAACAAGTGAACATGTTTAACACTGAAATGTATACTTTAAAATACTTAAAAGGGTCATTTTTATGTTAAATGTTTACCACAACTTTTAAAAAATGGTTGTATTTCTCTGTACCAGAAATAACTGACTTGAAAGTAAAGTTACAATAAGATACCAAGCCCAATCACAACAAAAGCTTAAAATGACCACAAGTTAACCTACCATACCTTGATCCCTATGAAAAGTGAATTTTAAAAAACATAATTAATTCCCTGCTGTCCTAGGGTTAGGAATCAGGTTTTTACTGCCCAGGGCCAGGTTCAGTCCCTGGTTAGGAAACCAAGATCCTACAAGCTGCATGGTGCAACCAAAAAGCAACATAAAGAGCAAATAAGGGGCTTCACTTGTGGCTCAGTTGATAAGAACCCGTCAGCAAAAGCAGGAGACCAAGGACCGAGCCCTGATCCGGGATCCTTTTCAAGAAATCAATGATTGTTTGTATATTTTGGAAGCTAATCCCTTGTTGGTCACGTCATTTACAAATAGTGATTTTTTCCTGCATTTGTAAATGATGTGACCAATGAGGATTAATTTCCAAAATATACAGTCACTGATTGCTTAAAAAATATTTGAAAGGGGCTTCGCTGGTGGTCCAGTGGGTAAAGACACTGCCTTACAGTACAAGGGGCACCAGTTCAATCCCTGGCCTGGGAGGCTCCCACGTACCACGGAGTGGCTGGACTGATGTGTCCAACTACCAAGCTGGAGCTCTGGAGCGCATGCGCCCAGAGCCAGTGCTCTGCAAGGGGAGAGGCACTATGATGGGAGGTCCACACAGGCCAAAGAACAAAGATAAATAAATGAAAGATCGATAGAAGTGACCAAAAAAACCACCAAACCTTATATATTGAATTTCCTCCCCACTGCCTCTTTGGAGCAGTCTCTCAGAGCTATCTCTCGAGCTGCAGTCCTCATTTTACCCCCAACAAAACTGAAGTCTCAACTTTCACATTGTGCATTTTTTTAAGTCAACTGCTTTAATATCTAAAGCAGTCAAATTCAGTCAAACATAAAGAAGCACAGTGATTACCAGGGGCTGAGGAGAGAGGACAATGGAAATTGTTTAAAGTTCAGTTTTGCAAAATGAAGACATTTTAGCAATTTGTTGCACAAATATGCAACAAGTGAACATGTTTAACACTGAAATGTATACTTTAAAATACTTAAAAGGGTCATTTTTATGTTAAATGTTTACCACAACTTTTAAAAAATGGTTGTATTTCTCTGTACCAGAAATAACTGACTTGAAAGTAAAGTTACAATAAGATACCAAGCCCAATCACAACAAAAGCTTAAAATGACCACAAGTTAACCTACCATACCTTGATCCCTATGAAAAGTGAATTTTAAAAAACATAATTAATTCCCTGCTGTCCTAGGGTTAGGAATCAGGTTTTTACTGCCCAGGGCCAGGTTCAGTCCCTGGTTAGGAAACCAAGATCCTACAAGCTGCATGGTGCAACCAAAAAGCAACATAAAGAGCAAATAAGGGGCTTCCCTTGTGGCTCAGTGGATAAGAACCCGTCTGCCAATGCAGGAGACCCAGGTTCGAGCCCTGATCCGGGAAGATCCCACATACCACAGAGCAGCTAAACCCACACATCAACAAAGACCCAGCACAGTCAAAAATAAATAAATAAATAAAAGGGTTTTAAAAAAAAAAAAAAAGAGCAAATAAGTCATTCGAATTCAGGAGGACATACCCTCTGCTTTTTCGTGGGGTGACTTGAGAGGAAAAAGAAACCAATTCGCCCCATGATGCCGTATATATGCAGTATAACCTCAATCAAAATTCTACTTTGATTTTGAGAACTCAATAAAAATACTGTAAACTACATAGGAGAAAAAAAGAAAGATTTAGAGTTACAAAAAGTTGCGGGGGAGGGGGTAAAGAAGGGAGTGTTCTGCCAGCAGGAAACTACAGACTTGGTCTTCTTGCTACTGAGATCTTGTCCAAGGCCAAAGGAGCCCTTGCTTTGCATCTGCACCCTCCACCCACCCCCCAGCCTTGACTTCTTTCCTCCGCGGTGTAAACAAGTCCTCCTCTGGCTGCTGGGCCACCACCTGTGCTTCTTCACAGGGTGGGGGGTGGGGGGCTGCTCAGGCCCTGACCTGGATGACATCACAGAATCCCTACTCCCTGGCTTTCTCTTGTCTTCAGCCTTGCCTAGAGAACAGAGGGAGGAGAGGGCAGGGTGTTTATTCCCCTCACGCCAGCCCTGCAAAGTCACCCAGGGCTGACTGTGCCTCTGGACTGAAGGACATTGCTGCTGGCAAGGCGGGGACACTACAGGATCTGCCCTCTTCTGACTTCTTGTTGTTGTTGCTCAGCCACTCCATCGTGTCTGACACTTTGTGACTCCATGGACTGTGGCTCACCAGGCTTCCCTGTCCTTCACCATCTCCCGGAGCTTGCTCAAACTCATGTCCATTGACTCAGTGATGCCATCCAACCATCTCGTCCTCTGTGGTCCCCTTCTCCTTCTGCTTTCTATTCTTTCCCAGCATCAGAGTCTTTTCCAGGGAGTCAGCTCTTCGCATCAGGTGGCCAAAGTGCTGGAGCTTCCGCTTCAGCATCAGTCTTCCCAATGAATATTCAGGGCTGACTTTCTTTAGGATTAACTGATTTGATCTCCTTGCAGTCCACGGGACTCTCAAGAGTTTTTTCCACCACCACAGTTTAAAGGCATCGATTCTTAGGCACTCAGCCTTCTGTATGGTCCAACTCTTATAACCATACATGACTACTGGGAAAACCATAGCTTTGATTATATGGACTTTTGTCAGCAAAGTCTTGTCTCTTCTTTTGAATATGCTGTCTAGGTCTGTCACAGCTTTTCTTCCAAGGAGCAAGTGTCATTTAATTTCATGGCTGTAGTCACCATCCGAGTGATCTTGGAGCCAAGAAAATAAGCTCTGTCACTGTTTCCATTGTTTGACCCATCTATTTGCCATGAAGTGATGGGACTGGATGCCATGATCTTTGTTTCTTGAATGTTGAGTTTTAAGCCAGCTGTTTCACTCTCCTCTTTCACCTTCATCAGGAGACTCTTTAGTTCCTCTTCACTTTCTGCCATAAGGGTGGTGTCATTTGCATACCTGAGGTTACTGATATTGCTCCCCAGAATCTTGATTCTAGCTTCAGCTTCATCCAGACCAGCATCCTGCATGATCTACTCTGCATATCAATTAACTAAGCAGGGTGACAATATACTGCTTTCCCAATTGGGAACCAGTCGGTTGTTCCACCTCTGGTTCTAACTGTTGCTACTCCTCCCATTGGAGGCTGGGGGCCTGTGGGGGAGGTTAGTGACCACTCAGCTGCTCCTGTAGGATCCCCCACCCACTTTCTTATAAACACTTCCCTGTAAACAGACCCTCCTTGAACTGTCCAGGTTGAAGTGCCATTTGTTTTCTGTTGAGGTCCTGATACAGTGAAAGTCACTTACGGCTTCATTCCCTGCCCCAGTCCAGTCTGGCTAGGGACTCTTGGAAGCCTCCTCTGCAATGAAACAGTGGGAGAGAAAGAGTCAGGAGAAACGACCAGGGCTTGAACTCCTTTAATCTCTTCTCAGTTGGTCGGCTTGTGTCTGTGGTCCCTTTCATCTTGCCTGGAGTGATTTCTTGGCTGCTCCTCCCTCGGTTAGCAAATATTTGAATCCGCCCCTTTGGAACTCAGGGAAGGTCTTGGAGGCTGGAGTAAGAAACAGGAAACCAGAAGGGCCTCTGTGCCTGGGAGCCCCACAGAAGAGCCCCACATTCTTCCTGGGTCTTAATTAACTGATTTGATCTCCTTGCAGTCCACGGGACTCTCAAGAGTTTTTTCCACCACCACAGTTTAAAGGCATCGATTCTTAGGCACTCAGCCTTCTGTATGGTCCAACTCTTATAACCATACATGACTACTGGGAAAACCATAGCTTTGATTATATGGACTTTTGTCAGCAAAGTCTTGTCTCTTCTTTTGAATATGCTGTCTAGGTCTGTCACAGCTTTTCTTCCAAGGAGCAAGTGTCATTTAATTTCATGGCTGTAGTCACCATCCGAGTGATCTTGGAGCCAAGAAAATAAGCTCTGTCACTGTTTCCATTGTTTGACCCATCTATTTGCCATGAAGTGATGGGACTGGATGCCATGATCTTTGTTTCTTGAATGTTGAGTTTTAAGCCAGCTGTTTCACTCTCCTCTTTCACCTTCATCAGGAGACTCTTTAGTTCCTCTTCACTTTCTGCCATAAGGGTGGTGTCATTTGCATACCTGAGGTTACTGATATTGCTCCCCAGAATCTTGATTCTAGCTTCAGCTTCATCCAGACCAGCATCCTGCATGATCTACTCTGCATATCAATTAACTAAGCAGGGTGACAATATACTGCTTTCCCAATTGGGAACCAGTCGGTTGTTCCACCTCTGGTTCTAACTGTTGCTACTCCTCCCATTGGAGGCTGGGGGCCTGTGGGGGAGGTTAGTGACCACTCAGCTGCTCCTGTAGGATCCCCCACCCACTTTCTTATAAACACTTCCCTGTAAACAGACCCTCCTTGAACTGTCCAGGTTGAAGTGCCATTTGTTTTCTGTTGAGGTCCTGATACAGTGAAAGTCACTTACGGCTTCATTCCCTGCCCCAGTCCAGTCTGGCTAGGGACTCTTGGAAGCCTCCTCTGCAATGAAACAGTGGGAGAGAAAGAGTCAGGAGAAACGACCAGGGCTTGAACTCCTTTAATCTCTTCTCAGTTGGTCGGCTTGTGTCTGTGGTCCCTTTCATCTTGCCTGGAGTGATTTCTTGGCTGCTCCTCCCTCGGTTAGCAAATATTTGAATCCGCCCCTTTGGAACTCAGGGAAGGTCTTGGAGGCTGGAGTAAGAAACAGGAAACCAGAAGGGCCTCTGTGCCTGGGAGCCCCACAGAAGAGCCCCACATTCTTCCTGGGTCTTAATGCCCAGGAAGAATCTCCAGGCCCTGCTCCAGGGCAGTTGGAGGACTCTAGGAAATGGCAGGCATTCCAGCCGTGGCCAAGATGGGGCGAGGTTCGACTTCAGCCTCATTTGTCATTTGATTCACCTGATTTTACTTTGGAAACAGAATTACTTGAACAGATGATCTAAAAATACTTTTCCCACATGAACAGTGAGATTAACTATGAATCTGTCTGCTCCTCTCCCAAGAATGTGCACTAAGGAAGCAAAGAACTGGGACTCGGGGAACACTGAGGAGACACCCTCTTGGGGTGCATGTAGTGTTCAACAAAAGAAAAAAAAATGCAGAAATGTATTCTCTCACAGCTAAGGAGCCCAGAAGTCCAAAATCAAGGTTTTTAGAGGCCTGGCTCCTCCTGGAGGCGCTAAGGGAAAGCCAGTTTCATGCCTCTCTCCTGGCTTCCAGGGGTTACTGGAAACCCTTGGTGTTCCTTTGCTTGTACCCTCTCTGTTTTATTTTTACTGGAGTATAGTTGGTACACAGTGTTGTGTCCACTTCAGGTGGTGGTGCATTTGGGTTTATTCCCATCATCTTCAATGGTCCAAAGAACCTCAAGCTTGGGCTCAACACATTTGGCTAAGTGTTGGTATCTGCCCTCATGGACACAGACACATGTCCCCTGTGGGCTGAGAGTTGGACTAGATGACCTTCAAAGTCAACTCCAGCTTCAAGTTCAGTTTTTAAAACAAAAAAGACACTGAAAGGAGAGACTCAATCATGGTGCCACTTGAATTAGATACAATGCAAAAGCCCAACTCTCTCTCACGCACGCATACACACACCCCTTCTGGCACTTAGCTGTGTGTAACATGTAACTCTCCTCACATCATTGCCCCTCTTCCGCCCTCCTTCCTGGCTACACTCACTTGGCTGTGTAACACACACATCCTCCTTTTTCTCCCCTTGTAATCTAGCTTCTTGGATCCCAGCTCTACCTGGCACTTTTTCCAGCTCCCCATCTGAGAGAGGACAGCCTTCCCTATAAAATAGGGCTCTCCTGGTAGCTCAGACAGTAAAGAATCTGCCTGCAAAGCAGCAGACCCTGGTTTGATCCCTGGATCAGGAAGATCCCCTGGAGAAGGGAATGGCAACCCACTCCCACCTGGAGAATCCCATGGACAGAGGAGCCTGGCAGGGGACTCCATGGGGTCACAAAGAGTCAGACACAACTGAGCAACATTCACTTCACTTCACAGCCTTCCCTATAAAATGAAACCCAACAAGATTAGAGCAGAGAAAGCTTGCCCAGGGTCTCCTGAGGAGGACTGGAAGCTCTCTTGTTATCTGACTCTCTCCTTCCTTCCCCTGGGGTCCTGCTGCTTTGATTTCCACTGCTGAGATCATACCCACACCCTTCGGATGTACAGTGTCTCCTTCATAAATGGCCAAGCATAGACCAAAGCTCCACACCAGACTAAACTAGAATTTCAGAAGGAATTAATTAGCTTTGTCAAACAAACAAAAAACAAGAATAGCGAATGGAAAAATGAAAACAAAACAATATGGTAAGGCTTCAAACAGCAAGTTCTTAAAGCACAGAGTAGGGTAGAGGTGAAAGATTACTTACATGATATACATGCTAATTAATTAAATGTTATGTAAAAACTTTTTCCTTTCTTTTTTTTTCTGACTGCACTGCACAAAAGCATTTGGGATCTTAGTTTTCTGACCAAGGATCGAACCTGAGCCCCCTGCACTGGAAACCTGGAGTCTTAACTACTAGACTGCCAGAAAAGCCCCTATGAAAATCTTTTTTCAATGAAGCATAAAACTGACAAAGCATAGGGCACCCTACTGCTTCCTGCCTTATACAGTCCAGTTCAAAGAATGGCCATTTTGAACTCAGAAGCATTTTCCCCTCTCACTGATTTTTTTTTAATTAATTTATTTATTTTCATCCGTCTTTATTCTTTGGCCTGTGTGGGCCTCCCATTGCAGTGGCCTCTCTCATTGCAGAGCACCGGCTCTGGGCGCGTGCGCTCCAGAGCACTGGCTCGCAGTTGGACCCACCGGTCCAGCCGCTCCGCAGCACAAGGGATCTCCTGGGCCAGGGATCGAACCAGTGCCCCTTGCACTGCAAGGCAGACCCCTTTGCCCACTGGGCCACCAGGGAAGCCTCTCCCATTGACTTTTTCATAAAAGTCTTTCTGGGGAAGAGGCCCAATCACTAGGATCCTTCTGGGGAAACTGTGGACGTGGTAGAAATCAGTTTCCTGATTAGACAAACACTGAGCGTCTGCTTTCTTTTTTTTTTCAATTCATAGTTGATTTACATGTTGGGTTCATTTCTGCTCTACAGCAAAGTGACTCCCCGTGCCCTACAGTAGGACCTTGTTGTTCCTGCTTTGCATTTGCCAGCCCCAAACTCCCAATCCACCCCTCCCCCAACCCCACCTCTTGGCAACCACCAGTCTATTCTGTCTCTGAGTCTGTTTCATAAATGTGTTCATTTGTGTCATATTTCAGATTCCACACAGAAGTGATATCACATGGAATTTGTCTTCCTTTTTCTAACTGACTTCACTTAGTATAATAATCCCTGGGTCCATCCATGTTGCTGCAAATGGAATTATTTTGTTAGCTTTTATGCCTGAGCATCTGCTTTGGATTTCAGTTTTGTATGAACAGTGCCACCCTTACTCTTCTCCAGGCCCCCATCGACATAGAAACCATGTAAGGAGGAAGACACCCAGCCCCTCCACCCTCCTCCCACCCACCCCCACAGACCACCATGGGGAGAACCACACGGCAAGATTCCACACACCGTCTGTCTTCGGACCCCTTCCCCCAGCTCATCAGATTCTGATCTTACCGTGTTCCTACATAGACACCCACAGACAGACAAGCATTTCGGTTTTTTGTGGGTTTTTTTGGCAGACGTGCATTCTTAACCCCTTGTTCTCTGTCCTCTGTTAGGCTAAACTCCCCCAACGCTTGGTTTCACTTCTGGTTTCTTTCTAAAATCCAACTCTCATTCCAAAGGCAGTGCCACCTATTTCCAGCAGGTGTCGCCCTTCGCTGGGAATGAACAGCGCCTCTCTTACGCTGTGTGAAATCCAGTCCCAAACGGTGGGTGCCCCATCTCCCGGGTCTGGGGTGGCCGAGAATGAAAAGGGGGTTGTCTGAAGAGTGGTGTGCTCGCCAGCAGGAAAGTCCTCAGAATACAGCAGTCTAGTTCCTTCCAGCCCAGGCAGACGGACATCCTATAGAGAATGTGCCGTTCCATCTTGGACAAATTATTTAACCTCTCTGAACCTCACGCTCATCTTGTGACTGAGAGGCTGTCTCTTCCTCACGGGGTGATTGTGGAGAGTGGTGAGATGCAGCCTAAAGCACCTAGCCCAGGTCCTTGGTGGGGACAAGCACTCGAGCTGTGGTCCCTTTCCTATGTTGGCTGTGGAAGGAATAGCCCAGATCTGAAGTTGAGCTTTGTTCCTTGAACCGTGACTACCTGAGGCTCTGTGTCAGAGTCATGATGAGGATCAAATCAAACCGTGCAAGTGAAGAACCCAGTAGGAAGCCTGGCCCAGAACGCTGAGTGGCTGCTCACAGCTAATACAGTGGGCGGGCTGTGTGCCAGGTAATGTTCTTAGCCAGTTATAGGTACAAACTCATTTGATCCTCATTGAGATCCCTTAGGAGTTCAGGAAACTGTTAACCTCCTGCTATCTCTGACAATGTGCATGACTCCATCGCACCCAAGTTTAAAGTCTTCTTATGCATTATCCATCAGAAAACGGTCCCCAGGACTGTCGTGTCCAGGTGGGAAAACACTGACTTGTCTGCTCCAGGAGGAGCGAATCAGGCCCAGCCCCCAGCTGCCCACGGTCCCTCCCCTGGACCTCAGGAAAAAGCATGGAAAAAGCAGTATTGCACCAGAGTTTATTCCTCAGAGACAATCAACAATGACTCAAGTCCTCTGTGTCACAGGGGGGCCCCCAAGAGGGCCTCTGACCTTCCTCCCAAGATCATATTCACCCCAGATATATACAGCCTTGGCCTATGGAAAACACCTTGGTTACAGAGTATTCCCAGGGATGAGTTCCTCCAAGTTGCTAAGGTTCACATGGGAGGACTGGGAAATTCCAAGAACTGAATAGAGAAACCATAAGATCCAAGAAAATGTGGAGGGTTGGAGGAAGGGGCCCAAACGGTGGGTGCCCCATCTCCCGGGTCTGGGGTGGCCGAGAATGAAAAGGGGGTTGTCTGAAGAGTGGTGTGCTCGCCAGCAGGAAAGTCCTCAGAATACAGCAGTCTAGTTCCTTCCAGCCCAGGCAGACGGACATCCTATAGAGAATGTGCCGTTCCATCTTGGACAAATTATTTAACCTCTCTGAACCTCACGCTCATCTTGTGACTGAGAGGCTGTCTCTTCCTCACGGGGTGATTGTGGAGAGTGGTGAGATGCAGCCTAAAGCACCTAGCCCAGGTCCTTGGTGGGGACAAGCACTCGAGCTGTGGTCCCTTTCCTATGTTGGCTGTGGAAGGAATAGCCCAGATCTGAAGTTGAGCTTTGTCCCTTGAACCGTGACTACCTGAGGCTCTGTGTCAGAGTCATGATGAGGATCAAATCAAACCGTGCAAGTGAAGAACCCAGTAGGAAGCCTGGCCCAGAACGCTGAGTGGCTGCTCACAGCTAATACAGTGGGCGGGCTGTGTGCCAGGTAATGTTCTTAGCCAGTTATAGGTACAAACTCATTTGATCCTCATTGAGATCCCTTAGGAGTTCAGGAAACTGTTAACCTCCTGCTATCTCTGACAATGTGCATGACTCCATCGCACCCAAGTTTAAAGTCTTCTTATGCATTATCCATCAGAAAACGGTCCCCAGGACTGTCGTGTCCAGGTGGGAAAACACTGACTTGTCTGCTCCAGGAGGAGCGAATCAGGCCCAGCCCCCAGCTGCCCACGGTCCCTCCCCTGGACCTCAGGAAAAAGCATGGAAAAAGCAGTATTGCACCAGAGTTTATTCCTCAGAGACAATCAACAATGACTCAAGTCCTCTGTGTCACAGGGGGGCCCCCAAGAGGGCCTCTGACCTTCCTCCCAAGATCATATTCACCCCAGATATATACAGCCTTGGCCTATGGAAAACACCTTGGTTACAGAGTATTCCCAGGGATGAGTTCCTCCAAGTTGCTAAGGTTCACATGGGAGGACTGGGAAATTCCAAGAACTGAATAGAGAAACCATAAGATCCAAGAAAATGTGGAGGGTTGGAGGAAGGGGCCCAAGCAGCGTCCCTGAGCACAGGTGTCCTTCTCACGTGGAGAGGACGTTGTAGGGTTCTGCCTCTAGGGTTTGTGGTGACCTGCAGAAGAAATGAAACGGACATAATAAAGCTTCAGACCAACTTGACCCCATGGTTTGTCCCTATGCCCTCCATGCCAGAGCCCTTAATACAGTGATATGGAGACGTCTAGATCCCCAGGCACTAGGGAACCACTTTCAGACCCTCTGCTGGGTGGAAGAGGAGGGGGCCGCTGCTCCTCCTCTCTGTTCCTGATCCCAACAACAGCAGCCCCAGCCACGCTCTCAGCCTGATCTTGGTGGGAGCGGAAACGCACTCCTCACCGCGATCAGCACCATTCCCCGAACCCAGCGCTGGCTCCCCCGACACCCCTCTTAAGGGACCAGTAGGCAAACAGACCAGCAGAGACATTACCTTCTGGATAATTGGACCCCGGGAGGAAAATGTAGCCTAGGAGAAGAAAATATTTGAGTTGAGGACAGTCGTTTTTTTTTTTTAGTTTTTATTAGATTCTAGTTGATTTACGATCTATTTGTTTCAGGTGTGCAACAAAGCGAATCAGTGATACATAGACACGTATCCTCTCTCTTCTTAGATCTTTCCCCACGTCGGTCACTGCAGAGTATGGAGTAGAGTTCCCTGTGCTATGCAGCAGGTTCTCATTAGGATCTAGTTTTTACATAGCAGTGTGCCTATGTCAGTTCCCATCTCGCAATGCATCCCTCCCGCCCAGGACCGTCTCGGTGGATGAACGTCTCTGGGACCCTTCACAGCCATGGGGAAGCCACAGGAGAACCAGTCACAAACACAGAGCAAGCAGAGGCTGGGATGGACGCTTCAGGAGGACCACTCACCGGAGGAGGCGGCTCTCCGCCAGCTGCGCACGCCAAGAAAGAAGACGACGAGGCCCAGGGCCAGAGTCACCAGTGACACAGAGATCTTCAACGTCTGCACCGGCGACAGCCCAGGAGCTGCGGGAACAGAAACCGACTGGAACCAACCGCTCTTGCTCATTCTCAGAGTACCTTCATTGACCGCCACCTCCGCCCGCAGGTTCAAAGGGGCTTATTCAGAGCCCGAGGCTCTAGGCTCACACCAGTCCAGGCCCAATCAAGTGGCCTTTCCTCAAAACCCCTCTTTGGGTCTCTGTTGCTGTGGCTCCTGGAGTAACCTGTGTCCCCAGATCCTCTCTAGCACGGGGGCGGGGGGGGTGGGCTCTCCAGGAGTCCTGTTTTCTTCCTTCACCCTAAAGGCACCCTCACCGAAGAATGAAGTGTTCTCCACTCCTCTCTTCACTTGCCCATGGTGACCATCTTTGTTCCCTTGGCCGCTCTGTTTAATCATTTCCCTATTAAATTGTCTTTCCAGCTTTCCTAGCTTTTTGTGGTTCCATCCCATGAGCTACCCTAGGCCTTATGTGTCTCTACCTGTCCACTTTCAGACTGGCCATGGGTCCTCCCTGAACCTGTCTCCCCCACCTCCACAGCCCTCACTTCCTGGAGCTGATATTGGTCTGAATCCTGCCCCCCTCCCAAATTCTCTTCTCTTAACTACTTCCAATGCTGGGGTTCAAACAACGATACCTGGCTGCCAGCCCTGGCTTCTCCTCCCTGACAGGGCAGCCCCATCCAGAGCGGCTGCACCAGGAGAGTCCTCTCTCTTCTGTGATCTTTAGCTCTCCGATTCCTATCCCTGCCCTGACAACAGAACAGTGGCAATCCGAAGCTCCTAGCAAATGGCGTCACCATCTGAGGTTCTGAAAATACGGTTACCAAATCGACATCCTCTTTTCAGGACAGTCAGGCTCCCCTCCACCCTCCAGCAGGCAGAGAACAGCTACCACAGCCCCATGGCAACAGCATCAATAGCTAACTCTCTCCACTCCTGTAACCCCGGCCCTACCTCTGGTCGTGGACCCTCCAGACTCGCTCACTTCCAGCATCGCCCTCTCTCCCACACGCCAGGGACCCCTCTACATCCTGTTCCCTCTGACCACGTGTGGGTGCTCTTCATACAACCTCCCCCTTGCAGTACTCTCTGCTGTTTTCGTTGTGGTTGGTCAGGCTACAACAGCATGTGGGATCTCAGTTCCCCGACCAGCGATGGTACCCAGTCTCCTTGCACTGGAAGCAAGGAGTCTTCACCACTGGACCGCCAGGGACTCCCAGTAGCTCTCCGCTTTAACGCAGACTCCTCCACCTGCCACACTCTTACTCCAGTCCTGAAGGATGAGCTCAGGAGCTCCAATGTGCTCCACCACGCAGGTGTAGGTGTCCCCGAAGGAAGGGGTTGTGGCCAAATGGGAGACGGTCTGGTATGTCCAGTCTCCATTGGGCTGCGCGATCTGGGCTCTGCTGTGAGGCAGGACCACTTCCCCGTTCCTCCTCCATGTGATGGTCACATCCGCTGGATAGAAGCCCCACACGTAGCAGGCCAGCATCACAGACTCCCTCGTGTTAAACGGAGTGGTTTTGGCTACCTGCACCTTAGGCGGTCCTGCACAGGAGGAAAAAAACAATCACGAGGACAACATTCTGGCTTTTCCTCCCACCTGGTTCCTTTACTACTTAGGCTCTTCTTGGATTTTGCCAAATGACCCTACCCCAGTGCCTCACACATCCCCCTGAAAAAGAGGAACTAGAATATACTCCCCTTCACTCGTTTCCTGTCTCCCACTCCATTACTGTTCCTTCCTTTCTTGTGCCTCCACACTTCCGTTAGGTCACCTTAACTAGAAGCTGGGATTGTTTTAGAAGTCAGTGTATTCATTGCCTACATAAACAAATTGTTCTCCAGACTTACAGGTGAGGGGTAGCCAAAGTAGGAAACTGCCTTTGTGCTCAAGTCTCATTGAACAAATTAACTCGGTAAAAAGGTATCTTTTTCCTTGAATAGTGTGTGCACGCTCAGTCACTCATTCATGTCCCGCTCTTTGTGAGTCCTTAGACTGTAGCCTTCCAGGTTCCTCTGTCCATGGAATTTTCCAGACAAGAACACTGGAATAGGTTGCCATTTCCTACTCCAAGGACTCTTCTGATGCAGAGATCAAACCCCACCTCATCCTGCATCTCCTGCACTGGCAGGAGGACTCTTTACCACTGTGTCACCTGAAAAATCCAAATAGTTTAAGGAAATAAGACTAATTCAGGACCAACTCTTAAATTTGGATGAAGGTTGGTCCCAATTCATGAGATCATTCACGTTGCCATCTTTTAATAATTTATTCCACTGGGTGAGCCTTCAGCTTGCTTGGGTGTTTTTCAAACAAAACGTTCAATAAAAATCCAAGATAGATGTTAAAATGCAGATTCCCTAGCCTGCATCCTGGGTATTTTCATTCAGCGGATCTGCAGTAGTTCTCAAGGACTTGTCTTTTTATTTTTTGTATTTATTTATTTTTTTGTTTTTGACTGTGCCACGCAGATGTCAAGATCTTAGTTCCCTGACCAGGGATTGAACCCATGCACCTGCAATGGAAGCAGGGCTTTTTAATCACGGGAAGTCCCAGGACTTGCATTTTTAACAAGCACCTTCCCCAGGCAATTCTGAGAAATGACATCCTAAGACAAAATACTTTGTATGGTAGAGAACTTCAAGTATTCTTTCACCAATCTCAAGTCATTCTTTATGCACCCAATTAGAGAGAATGTGTGCATCAGAATCCCTTGGGAGATTTTCCAAATAGTCACATGCCTGGGCCCATCTCATACCTGGGACCCCAGGACCAGGGACACACAGGCACAAGCATTTGGGGGAAAGCCATTCTGGTTATTCTGACAGTTCATCCCTCTGAACTTGGATTTGTCTCCTGAGACGCCGCAAATCGAAGGAAAACGTGCTTCCTCTCCGGCTCAAATCTCTTAGTCCCTTTCGCATTCCAGCCCCACCCCGTCAACCACCTTGTCTTCCCTCTTTCTACCTCCCAGTCCTCCCATTTTCTGCTTCTTTCCTGCTCACACCTCAAACCCCTGTCACCTGAGAGACCCTTCTCAGCCTCCCCTCTTTTCATCGCCCCTCGGCCCCCGTGTCCTCATCGTCCCTCTGCTTACGTGTCCTGTGTGTCAGAGAGCTCCAGAAGGGCAGGGTATGTGTGGCACAGTCCTGCAGACCATTGGTCAAGCGCTGGACCAGGACATCCTGACCATTGAGGTATTGTGAGAGGCTTTCAGCCAAGACTTTCAGCATTCCATATTCAAGAGGAACCATGCCACCCTGCAGGGGATCCCAACAGGTCAGCAAATCCTTGTTGAAGGAGACACAGTATGTGAACTCTTTCGGATTCCCATCGTCATCCAAAACACAGGCGCTTTCCACGTGTGCCACGAAGCCACCTGCAGGAGCCAGAGAAGGGGGCAGCGCAGAGTCATCTGCAGGAGCCTCAGCCTCAGTTACCTGGTGAGGAGGGTGCAGTTTCCCGCCTGAGGCAGCATCTGCTGGCCAAGCCCACGGACTGGAGTCTGAGAATCCCACTTTAGGGAATAAATGGTCCGAATGGAAACGTTTCCAGATCTGGCTTCCTCTTTATGTGAGACGCAGTTTGGGGACACAAGTGACCCAAAATTATTTGCATGTTTAAACACAACAATTTACCCAGGATTAAGACCTTCAGAAAGGCCAAGGCCTGAGTGAGAAAAAGGGTCAAAGGAAAGAGTCAGCCTTGTTCTGGGCGGGATCTATTATTAAATATTCAGACCACATGTATATCTGAAGTGTTCGCTGGGTGCCAGACACCAGGCAAGGAACGGGGTGCAAGAAGCAGCGGTCAACATGGTAGATTCCACCTCTGCCCACATTCCAGCAAGAGATACCTGGTACACACATAATTACACCGCTTCATTACATTAAAATTGCTACACGGATAAACACGGTCCTGCTGTGCAGCACAGGCAACTGTAGTAATATCCTGGGATAAACCATAATGGAAAAGGATATTAAAAAGAACATATACAAGTGGGTAACTGAGTCACTTTGCTGTACAGCAGAAATTCACACAACGTTGCAAATCAACTACACTTCAATTAAAAAAATAAATTCGAAATATTGCTACATAGGTACAGGACAAAGTGCTACAGAAGCATACAACAGGCAGAAGACAGGTGTAGGGTGTCCACATTCAGTAACAAAACTGAACTCCCTACCCTGAGGGAGCAGAAGAGGGGAGGCGGGTCCTTACCTGCCCCGGTGCAGCCCAGACTGATGCCCAGCAGCAGCGGCAGGAGGACCGTCATGCTCTGCTCGGGGGAGACCTGGGAAGCCCGGCCCCCTGGACCCGCTCTTCCAGGGGCCCTGGATCCTTGTCTGCCCTAGAAGTTCCAGCCCCAGCAGATGATCTCCAAACCCTGAGTGGGAGTGTGATGTGGCCCAGGACCCCTTGGGACTCTCTCAAGGAGCGATTTAGAGCTACCAAGCCCCTAGATAATAAACCGGTTCCTTGCCAGGTCATTTGAGGGTCCCAAACTGAGAGCCGTCAGATTGCCTAGGTAGGCGGGGACAAGTGTAGAGACAAATCGCTGGGTGCCTTAGCCCAGCATCATCTGTTACCAGGTAAATCTCATCCTGCCCTAGGCTTTTAGTAACTGGTCCCTTAACTCTCCTACAGAAAGACCCATCTGTGGATGGATTTCCCTAAATTGATGGAGAGAATAAACCCTGTATTTTCAGGATATGTGCAGCCTGGACTGCCCACTAGTATAACTGTTTTCTCTCAAGGTCCTCCTGAAAGCCTTGGATGAGGTAACCTCCCTTGCTCCTGAAAGGGAAGTTACTGGGGAACTTAAGCGCATAACTCAGGGTCTGTCCTGTTGCCCAGGAAACAGGCAGACAAGGGGACCTTCTGGGGAATGTGGTAGAGACAGGGCTGCTAAGACTGCAGTTATCTGGCCTCGAAGCAAGACAGCAGAATAAGAGGTGCTATTCATAAGAGCTCAGGCCACAGTCCTGAGCAGTCCCTCCCTGGGCTTCCATTGCTTCTTCTGTTCTAGCCAGACGAGCTTCATTTTCCCCTTTCTTCTTTCTGGAGGCAGGACACCGGATCCTCCTATCCTGTGAACCATCTCAGGGCAGATCGCTGGGCATCCCCGCTCACCCCGTTGAAAAATAGCTTGGTCACAGGCCAATGCCCAAAGTTCACTTGTCTCCCCCAAACTCAAAACTCCCCTGTGTGTTTCCCCCACTGGTCCCATCTGTCCTGGGGCAGGACCTCACATTTTGAAGCCACTAGAGACATGAAATAAAACGTTCCTGCTTTTCTTCCCCAGGAAAAGACAAACTTTAAACAGCAGTTGATTCTCCCTGTGACCGATACAACTAATAGATTTTTCCATCACACGATTTTTCTAAATCGGCTTCTCCATGTTGCCCACCAGGCTTCAGGGCCGTCTCTCCTCACCTTGGCTCCTGAAAGCTCTTGAACTTGACTTTATAGTGAGCTAAACAAAAGAGGATTAGGAGCAATCCCTTTGACACCACACTTCGCTGTCCTCCCTCCAAGTCCCTGACCCCAAGAGACTCTGATATTTATGAAGAAAAAAGGAAAGGGGAAAATATGCCCCCCTAAGTGAAAATATAGATGAATATCAGGAACCAAAGACTTGTTTTGTGTAATTAGTTGAGCTTCACTGGAGCTCTGACCATATTTTCCCGTCACCCCTGCTCTCAACCCCACCTAAATTACAAGACTCTTCTACACTTGAACTTCTCTCGTCAACCATGAAGGGCGCTGCATGGACAGAACACGGAGCAGGAGTACAGAATGTGTCGATCTTGTACTTTGTTACAAATACTGTGAGGTATAAGTTATGTCATTTAATCTGAAAAGACCTGTTCATCGTCCTCCTTTTACAATTTGGAAAGCAAGTCAAAGACCCACACCCTAGGTTTAGAGGTACACGCACATGCACTTGAGCTCAACGTGCCCACACACTCACTACATCCTGAGTAAGATGACCACATAGAGCTAGCTCCTGGAAGCCTCTGCAGCGAAAATGAAAAGGGAAAGAGCCACCCCATCCTTCTGGTCTTGTCTTTCCAATGCTCAGAGTTCCTCCTGCTCTTTGAACCCGTGTCTCTTCTACTTTCTATTTCAACCGTCTCAAAAACTGTGTGACTTCTCCTCCACATACACTCACTTCCCTCGTTCAAGTCTCTCCTCCTCCGCCAGGTAGGCGGTGAGCCTAACCTCAAGAACGAGATCTTGGGATCCTTATCAAGGTCTCCAACGCCTGGCTGGCCCTGGAATGCTCGCTGTGTGGGCCCCCGCCAGCTCCGTGAGGCTTGGCGAGCGAGCTCCCGTGTCCGCGTCTCCGCTCGGGCTGCCAAAGGAGATGTGAAACCTTCCATAAGGCAGCAGGAGGAAATGCAGGCAATTTCACTTCTCTATTAATGAGAAGACTGGAGATGCTTTTTAGAATTAAGCTGGACAGAAAAATCCTGAGACCTGTGCTCAGCAAAGCAGTTTCTTCCTTCCCCTCTTCCTCTTAACTCTGCTTTTTTGTTGTTGTTTTTACAGACATAGCTCTGACCCCCATCTCTAGTCAACTCCAAAGAATACTGTCCTGTGTATTGTTGGTGGTTGGATAACCATTTATGTAGCCGTTTATGTAACAAGGACTGAAGTTAGGGAACCCCAGGCTGCTTCCCATGTGCTGGCCCTCTTTATTCACTTTTTTACTGACTATGCTGGGTCTTCAGTGCTGCTGATGGGCCTTCTCTAGTTGCTTCTCTTTCTTTTCTCTTTTCTTTTCCCTTTCTCTTTTCTCTTCCTCTTTCGTTTATTGCAGGGGCTTCTCTTATTGTGGAGCACGGGCTTCGGGGTGCACAGGCTTTCCAAGTGGTGGTGCATGGGCTTAGTTGCCCTGCAACATGCAGGCTCTTCCTGGACTCAGGATCAACCTCTGTCCCCTGCATTGGCAAGCAGATTCTCAACCACTGGACCACCAGGGAAAGCCATTGACCCTCTTTTACTGCCACTATTGAAGGGCCCAAAGAGTGAGTCCCCTCCTTGCCCACTGCCTCTTCCACCAACCCAGCCACCATGGCCAGGAGTGGACTAGCTATGCTGTGGATGTGCAAAGCATTAGAGGGACTCCCAAGAGCTAAGAGATGTGGCTTCCACCCCAATGCCGCTCACCTGCAGGTTGGTTTGGGAGTAAGAAGAAACATCCACAAAGAGAAGAGATTTATGTTAAAACAGGTAAGCAATCTGATCAGTGGACTGAAAAGAGAAGTCATTGTGGGCCGTCTCCTACTACTTTCTATTTCAACCGTCTCAAACTGTGTGACTTCTCCTCCACATACACTCACTTCCCTCGTTCAAGTCTCTCCTCCTCCGCCAGGTAGGCGGTGAGCCTAACCTCAAGAACGAGATCTTGGGATCCTTATCAAGGTCTCCAACGCCTGGCTGGCCCTGGAATGCTCGCTGTGTGGGCCCCCGCCAGCTCCGTGAGGCTTGGCGAGCGAGCTCCCGTGTCCGCGTCTCCGCTCGGGCTGCCAAAGGAGATGTGAAACCTTCCATAAGGCAGCAGGAGGAAATGCAGGCAATTTCACTTCTCTATTAATGAGAAGACTGGAGATGCTTTTTAGAATTAAGCTGGACAGAAAAATCCTGAGACCTGTGCTCAGCAAAGCAGTTTCTTCCTTCCCCTCTTCCTCTTAACTCTGCTTTTTTGTTGTTGTTTTTACAGACATAGCTCTGACCCCCATCTCTAGTCAACTCCAAAGAATACTGTCCTGTGTATTGTTGGTGGTTGGATAACCATTTATGTAGCCGTTTATGTAACAAGGACTGAAGTTAGGGAACCCCAGGCTGCTTCCCATGTGCTGGCCCTCTTTATTCACTTTTTTACTGACTATGCTGGGTCTTCAGTGCTGCTGATGGGCCTTCTCTAGTTGCTTCTCTTTCTTTTCTCTTTTCTTTTCCCTTTCTCTTTTCTCTTCCTCTTTCGTTTATTGCAGGGGCTTCTCTTATTGTGGAGCACGGGCTTCGGGGTGCACAGGCTTTCCAAGTGGTGGTGCATGGGCTTAGTTGCCCTGCAACATGCAGGCTCTTCCTGGACTCAGGATCAACCTCTGTCCCCTGCATTGGCAAGCAGATTCTCAACCACTGGACCACCAGGGAAAGCCATTGACCCTCTTTTACTGCCACTATTGAAGGGCCCAAAGAGTGAGTCCCCTCCTTGCCCACTGCCTCTTCCACCAACCCAGCCACCATGGCCAGGAGTGGACTAGCTATGCTGTGGATGTGCAAAGCATTAGAGGGACTCCCAAGAGCTAAGAGATGTGGCTTCCACCCCAATGCCGCTCACCTGCAGGTTGGTTTGGGAGTAAGAAGAAACATCCACAAAGAGAAGAGATTTATGTTAAAACAGGTAAGCAATCTGATCAGTGGACTGAAAAGAGAAGTCATTGTGGGTTTGGTGCCCAGTAAGTCCTTTCCATCGAGCAGGCATGGAAGTGGCTGGATTCGTGTTGGGGAAGAGGAAGACGGTTGGCGTCCTGGTCTTGCCAACCACCACAGGAACTTGGCAGTGTTGTAAGGTGCTGTTAAGGGCCTACCAGTCACCTGGACTAGAGGAAACAAAACTAACCACACCGACATCGTTGCCACATTGAAGAAAGTCACAAATGTGGTCCTATGCTTTTTCCAAGAGTTTGGCCACAATACCGAAACTCTTCTAGGTACTTTCTAGTGTCCCTCCCTAGTACATTCAGAGGTTCCTCTTCTGGACAGATGGTTGTTTTTTGTTTTGTTTTGTTTTGTTTTCAGTCTGTTTTATTTTATTTTTTTTAATTATTTATTTTTAAAAATTTTGTTTAATTATTTATTTATTTAGTTGTGCTGGGTCTTAGCCGTGGCATGTGAGACCTAGTTCCCTGACCAGGGATTGAACCTGGGTCCATTGCACTGGGAACACGGAGTCTTATCCACTGGACCACCAGGGAAGCCCCTGGACAGATGGTTTTAACTTAAGCCTCCATCTTATAAACTCAAAAACTGCTCAACCCATCTGTCACTTGTAATTGAAAACCAAGAATGTGAGACCACACCTGTGACTTACTTCAAGGTGTTTTCAAAATGACACGCTTCTGCCCTGAGTCAGAGTTGCATGACTTCCCTGTCAGTCCGCCTTCATGTCCACCCGCATCCCATCTCCTCTTCTCACTCTCCATCATCTCTGCTAGGGCTCCCTGCTCTGGACCCTGGCCTTTGGGTGACAGCTGCTGTAACTAGTTCAGCATCTTCCCATCCTGCAGACAGATTACTGGCACTAGCATATATTTTACCTGATTTGCCACCACAACTCTTTTTTAAAATATATATGTATTTATTTATTTACTTATTTGGCTGAGCAGGACTTAAATGCAGCATGCAGGATCTTTCACTGTGGCATGTGGGATCTAGTTCCCTGACCAGGGACCATACTCAGTTCCCCTGCATTGAGATCAAGAAGCCTTAGCCAGGGCTTCCCCTGGTGGTCCAGTGGGTAATGACACCGCCTTGCAGTGCAAGGGGCGCCGGTTCAATCCCTGGCCTGGGAAGATTCCACGTGCCGCAGAGCGGCTGGACCAATGTGTCCAGTGGCCGAGCCGGAGCTCTGGAGTGCATGTGCCCAGAGCAGGTGCTCATGACAACAGAGGCCACCGCGATGGGAGGCCCACAGGAACCAAAGAACAAAGACGGATGAAAATAGAGAAATGAAAGACCAATAGAAGTGGCCCGCCCGCTCCCCTCCCTCCCCCACCCGACTCCAACCCCAAATAAATAAATAAATAAATCTTTAAAAAAAAAGAAGCCTTAGCCGCTGGGCCACTGGGAAGTCCCGCCACCACCACTCTTGAATCATGCTGTTACCGCCCTGTCTTAACTATGAGAAAACAGAAGGAGGTTAGGGATTGCCCAGCTTTCCCAGATGCTAGGTCATAGCACCATGACTTAAACTCAGGATTTATGATTCAAAATCCTACAGTACAATAATATCTTGAGAAACTAAAAGTATTAGTCACTCATTTGTGTCCAACTCTTTGCGACCCAATGGACTGTGGTCGGGCACTTCTGTCCATGGAATTCTCCAGGCAAGAATACTGGAGTGGGGTGCCATTTCCTTCTCCAGGGGATCTTCATGACCCAGGATCGAACCTGGGGCTCCTGCATTACAGATAGACTCTTCCATCTGAGCCACCAGGGAAGTCCCATAATAATATCTTAATAATCAGAAATAATTGAAAATCGCCAACCACTTATAATAGGAATTTCTTTTAATAATGCAAAAAAAATAGTGATACTTTTTTGGGCTGAGGCCTTTGGGTGACAGCTGCTGTAACTAGTTCAGCATCTTCCCATCCTGCAGACAGATTACTGGCACTAGCATATATTTTACCTGATTTGCCACCACAACTCTTTTTTAAAATATATATGTATTTATTTATTTACTTATTTGGCTGAGCAGGACTTAAATGCAGCATGCAGGATCTTTCACTGTGGCATGTGGGATCTAGTTCCCTGACCAGGGACCATACTCAGTTCCCCTGCATTGAGATCAAGAAGCCTTAGCCAGGGCTTCCCCTGGTGGTCCAGTGGGTAATGACACCGCCTTGCAGTGCAAGGGGCGCCGGTTCAATCCCTGGCCTGGGAAGATTCCACGTGCCGCAGAGCGGCTGGACCAATGTGTCCAGTGGCCGAGCCGGAGCTCTGGAGTGCATGTGCCCAGAGCAGGTGCTCTGCGACAACAGACGCCACCGCGATGGGAGGCCCACAGGAACCAAAGAACAAAGATGGATGAAAATAGAGAATTAAAAGACCAATAGAAGTGGCCCGCCCGCTCCCCTCCCTCCCCAACCCGACCCCCGCCCAAAATAAATAAATAAATAAATAAATAAATCTTTAAAGGAAAAAAAAAGAAGCCTTAGCCGCTGGGCCACTGGGAAGTCCCGCCACCACCACTCTTGAATCATGCTGTTACCGCCCTGTCTTAACTATGAGAAAACAGAAGGAGGTTAGGGATTGCCCAGCTTTCCCAGATGCTAGGTCATAGCACCATGACTTAAACTCAGGATTTATGATTCAAAATCCTACAGTACAATAATATCTTGAGAAACTAAAAGTATTAGTCACTCATTTGTGTCCAACTCTTTGCGACCCAATGGACTGTGGTCGGGCACTTCTGTCCATGGAATTCTCCAGGCAAGAATACTGGAGTGGGGTGCCATTTCCTTCTCCAGGGGATCTTCATGACCCAGGATCGAACCTGGGGCTCCTGCATTACAGATAGACTCTTCCATCTGAGCCACCAGGGAAGTCCCATAATAATATCTTAATAATCAGAAATAATTGAAAATCGCCAACCACTTATAATAGGAATTTTAAAACCATAATATATTTAGAAATTAACATGCAAAAATATAAGAACTTTATGGGGGACGAGGAAAACTTTTTTAAAGTGTGTAAATTAAGACCTCAAGAAGTGAAGAGACATACCACATTCATGGATGAGGCTTCCTAACATAATGAAGAGATCGGTTTCCTTCCATAGCTGTAACCAAAATCAAAGCAGAATTTGGGAGAGAATTTGACAAGTTGATTCTGAAATCTACATGATAATAAAGTCAATGAGACTCTAAGACAATTTTAATAAAGAAAAGCATAATGTGATTTTCTGAGAAGTAAGGTAGCAAAGAAATGGAAATCAGCCCTATCAAATACTAAAACACTTTTTTAAAACCATGATAATTTAAACATGGTTAAGTAAACATAGGAACTGACAAACCAACTGAATTGAATAATCCAGAGACAAATCCATACATATGAGGAAATTTGGCATAAAATTCCAGGGAATAAGTCAAATATTTCTAAATGGCATTAATGTCAGTTTAGTGCTTGGAGAAAAAGAAAGTTGTAAACATACTCACACTATATTCAAAAATTCCAGATCAGTAAAGATCTACATGTGAAAGGAGAATAACAAACAGAAGAAGACACAGTGGAATATCATAGATGGCCAGATAAATATAAAGCAAAACTTTTTTTTTTTTAAACACTTATTTATTTATTTTGGCGGGGGTGTGGAGGGAGGAGGGTGGGCGGACCACTTCCACTGGTCTTTCATTTGTCTAGTTTCATCCATCTTTGTTCTTTGGCCCGTGTGGGCCTCCGATTGCGGTGGCCTCTGTTGTCGCAGAGCACCGGCTCTGGGCGCATGCGCTCCAGAGCTCCGGCTCGGCCACTGGACACATCGGTCCAGCCGCTCTGCCGCACGTGGGATCTTCCCAGGCCAGGGATCGAACCGGCGCCCCTTGCACTGCAAGGCAGTGTCCTTACCCACTGGACCACCAAGGAAGCCCAAAGCAAAACTTTTTTACCCAAAATTATTCCTCATAAAAGATAGAATTATCTTCAATAAGAGTCCTTGAGTTTTTTCCTTTTCAAGTTACAGCCACTCTTTCAAAGCTGTTTGGAGAAGATACATAATTCTAAAATGATTTCAATTAATAAATATGTGAGGAACTTGCATACTCTTTTCCCCAGTGGCTGCACCAACATGCATTCCTACCAACATTGCAAAAGGATTCAACAACAGTATAGAAGTTCCTCAAAAAAATTAAAAATAGATCTACCATATGATCTAGCAATTTCACTTCTGGGTCTTTATCAAAAATTAAAAATTACTGATTATCATTAATGATAATAAAGTCAATGAGACTCTAAGACAATTTTAATAAAGAAAAGCATAATGTGATTTTCTGAGAAGTAAGGTAGCAAAGAAATGGAAATCAGCCCTATCAAATACTAAAACACTTTTTTAAAACCATGATAATTTAAACATGGTTAAGTAAACATAGGAACTGACAAACCAACTGAATTGAATAATCCAGAGACAAATCCATACATATGAGGAAATTTGGCATAAAATTCCAGGGAATAAGTCAAATATTTCTAAATGGCATTAATGTCAGTTTAGTGCTTGGAGAAAAAGAAAGTTGTAAACATACTCACACTATATTCAAAAATTCCAGATCAGTAAAGATCTACATGTGAAAGGAGAATAACAAACAGAAGAAGACACAGTGGAATATCATAGATGGCCAGATAAATATAAAGCAAAACTTTTTTTTTTTTAAACACTTATTTATTTATTTTGGCGGGGGTGTGGAGGGAGGAGGGTGGGCGGACCACTTCCACTGGTCTTTCATTTGTCTAGTTTCATCCATCTTTGTTCTTTGGCCCGTGTGGGCCTCCGATTGCGGTGGCCTCTGTTGTCGCAGAGCACCGGCTCTGGGCGCATGCGCTCCAGAGCTCCGGCTCGGCCACTGGACACATCGGTCCAGCCGCTCTGCCGCACGTGGGATCTTCCCAGGCCAGGGATCGAACCGGCGCCCCTTGCACTGCAAGGCAGTGTCCTTACCCACTGGACCACCAAGGAAGCCCAAAGCAAAACTTTTTTACCCAAAATTATTCCTCATAAAAGATAGAATTATCTTCAATAAGAGTCCTTGAGTTTTTTCCTTTTCAAGTTACAGCCACTCTTTCAAAGCTGTTTGGAGAAGATACATAATTCTAAAATGATTTCAATTAATAAATATGTGAGGAACTTGCATACTCTTTTCCCCAGTGGCTGCACCAACATGCATTCCTACCAACATTGCAAAAGGATTCAACAACAGTATAGAAGTTCCTCAAAAAAATTAAAAATAGATCTACCATATGATCTAGCAATTTCACTTCTGGGTCTTTATCCAAAGAAAACAAAAACATTAATTCAAAAATATATATGAACCCTCATGTTTACTGCAGCATTATTTACTGTAGACAAGGTATGAAACAACCTCCCTGTTAATGAAAGAATTTTTAAAATTGTGGTTTATACATACAATGGCGTATTCAGTTCAGTTCAGTCACTCAGTCATGTCCGACTCTTTGTGATCCCATGGACTGCAGCACGCCAGGTTTCCCTGTCTTTCACCATCTCCCAGAGCTTACTCAAACTCATGTCCATTGACTCGGTGATGCCATTCAACCATCTTATCCTCTGTCGTGCCCTTCTTCTTTTGCCTTCTATTTTTCCCAACATCAGTGTCTTTTCCAATGGGTCGACTCTTCGTATCAGTTGGTCAAAGTATTGGAGCTTCAGCTTCAGCATCAGTCCTTCCAATGAATATTCAGGATTGATTTCCTTTAGGAGTGACTGGTTTTATCTCCTTGTAATCCAAAAGGCTCAAGATTTTTCTCCAATACCACAGTTCAAAGGCATCAATTCTTCAGTGCTCAGCCTTCTTTATGGTCCAACTCTCACATGCATACATGACTACTGGGAACATCATAGCTTTAACTATATTATTCAACCATAAGAAGAGTGAAATCTTGCCATTTTCAACAACATGGATAAATCTCGAGGGCATTATGTGAAGTGAAATAAGTCAGAGAAAGAAAAATACCATATAATCTCTTTTATATGTGTAATAATAATAATTTTAAAAACAAGCTTATAGAAATAGACAATAGAACAAATTTGACAGAGACAGGGCCAGGAAGCAGAAGATGAGAGAAATGAACAAACTGGTTTTGGTGGGATTTTCAAATTTAAATAAATGGGTTTATTTTTTAAATCAATCAATCAAAGAATTTAGAAACCATTAGCATAATAAAAAATAAATATGAAAGTGGAAACACCACTATGTCTGTGTTAAAATATTACACTATGGGCTTCCCTGGTGGTCCAGGGAACTGGACTGCAACTAAGACTTGACTCAGTCAAATAAATAAATATTAAGAAAAAAAATAAAATATGTGATTTTACACTTGTGAGCAACTAAATAAAGGTAGTTAGCAGACATTTGACTATTTCCCTATAACCTCTATATACCTTAAGCTTTACATTTTGAAACTGGTCAAAAATCCTTTTAAATATTCTCACTGGAAATATGGAAACTCATCTTATCATTTTATGTTCCAGGAAAAATTATAATGTTACTGTCTTGAGGTTCAAAAGGAGATCTTAAAAACACAAACCATGTATTTTTTTTAAGTGTTTGGTCACATCGTGTGCATGTGGGATCTTAGTTTGCTGACCAGAGATTGACCCAGTGCCTTCTACCTTGGAAGCATGGAGTCGTAACCATTGGGCCCCAGGGATGTCTCTCCATATGGGTTGTGACCATAAAATGAAGTTTAACATCAGTGTCTTTTCCAAATTTTGGGTCGACCCTCTCCCGGTATCAGTTGGTCAAAGTATTGGAGCTTCAGCTTCAGCATCAGTCCTTCCAATGAATATTCAGGATTGATTTCCTTTAGGAGTGACTGGTTTTATCTCCTTGTAATCCAAAAGGCTCAAGATTTTTCTCCAATACCACAGTTCAAAGGCATCAATTCTTCAGTGCTCAGCCTTCTTTATGGTCCAACTCTCACATGCATACATGACTACTGGGAACATCATAGCTTTAACTATATTATTCAACCATAAGAAGAGTGAAATCTTGCCATTTTCAACAACATGGATAAATCTCGAGGGCATTATGTGAAGTGAAATAAGTCAGAGAAAGAAAAATACCATATAATCTCTTTTATATGTGTAATAATAATAATTTTAAAAACAAGCTTATAGAAATAGACAATAGAACAAATTTGACAGAGACAGGGCCAGGAAGCAGAAGATGAGAGAAATGAACAAACTGGTTTTGGTGGGATTTTCAAATTTAAATAAATGGGTTTATTTTTTAAATCAATCAATCAAAGAATTTAGAAACCATTAGCATAATAAAAAATAAATATGAAAGTGGAAACACCACTATGTCTGTGTTAAAATATTACACTATGGGCTTCCCTGGTGGTCCAGGGAACTGGACTGCAACTAAGACTTGACTCAGTCAAATAAATAAATATTAAGAAAAAATCAAATATGTGATTTTACACTTGTGAGCAACTAAATAAAGGTAGTTAGCAGACATTTGACTATTTCCCTATAACCTCTATATACCTTAAGCTTTACATTTTGAAACTGGTCAAAAATCCTTTTAAATATTCTCACTGGAAATATGGAAACTCATCTTATCATTTTATGTTCCAGGAAAAATTATAATGTTACTGTCTTGAGGTTCAAAAGGAGATCTTAAAAACACAAACCATGTATTTTTTTTAAGTGTTTGGTCACATCGTGTGCATGTGGGATCTTAGTTTGCTGACCAGAGATTGACCCAGTGCCTTCTACCTTGGAAGCATGGAGTCGTAACCATTGGGCCCCAGGGATGTCTCTCCATATGGGTTGTGACCATAAAAATGAAGTCATTCTATCTGAGAAGGAACTGTATACAATTTAATTTGGTAAGCAGCAAAGTGGGAGAAGGCACTTTTAGTATTCATATGCTGACAGAGGATTACTATATGGAATGTATCAGAAACAGCCCTCCTCCCCGACATTCACATGAAAAAGCCACTTTTAAGGTAGATGAAAGATACAGATCAGCAATTCACAGAGAGAGAGAAACCTATGAGACGATGTCCAGCCTCACTCGTAAGGCAAGAAAGGTACCTTAAAACGTGAGGCCACTTGACACCCACAGAACTGCCAACATTTGGAAGTCAAATAATTTCAAGTGCTAGTGACAATAAAGGAAAGTGAGAGTTGGTGGGAGTGTAAACTGTTCATGGTCCATGAATCACTGAAATGGCAAAGTAGCTGCGTGAAAAGAGCTAGCCCATGAACCAAGGCAGCACAGCCATGAGAGCAAAGTCTGGACTGAGAGTGCCAAGTCTTGGGAGAGTTCAGTCAAGGCCACTTAGGGCTGGAGGAATAAGAATGGGCTCAGGCAGGAGGACAAGTGAAAGTGAAAGTTACTCGCTCAGCCATCTCCGACTCTCTGCAATCCCATGGGCTATAGCCTGCCAAGCTCCTCCGTCCATGGGATTCTCCAGGCAAGAATCCTGGAGTGGGTTGCCATTTCCTTCTCCAGGGGAAACTTCCTGACCCAGAGATTGAGGCCTGGGCTCCTGCATTCCCGGCGGATTCTTTACCGTCTGAGCCACCAGGGAAGCCATGGAAGGGGAGGCCCTCCTTTTCTTATTAAAGGGGGGACACCAGATGAGAGAGGGTCTGGAAGGCTTCTTGAATACGTGACAGTATCACAGAACACTTGATCGGACAGCATTTAACCTAAGACTATTGTCTGAGGCCCAGGTGAAGAGTTTGAGGTCCAAGAGAGGATGTGACTTGACTAAGACCACACAGCCTAATAAAAAGAAAGTTTGGGGAATGTCCTGGTGGTCCAGTGATTTGGACTCTGTGCTTTCACTGCCGAGGACCTGGGTTCACTCCTGGTCAGGGAACTTAATAAGATACCATCAGCCTCAGGTGCAGCCGAAAAATAAATAAATAAAAGCAGTTTTAAGGCTAGATGGGCAGGAAGTTTCTGGAAAAGTTGGAAAATGGAGAGAGAGAAATTAGGAAGAACTAGGAAGCAATAAGAGGCAGATGCAACATGGTGAAATGAAAGAAAAAGATCTCAAAGAGAGAACATACAGTACTTGAAGGTAGATGCAAAACAGTTTCCAGAAAAGAGGTTTCTTTCCAGTGAAAATCCTTGCTAAGTTACGAGTGTTTTTTCTACATGCCAAACACTGTTCTACAGGATATATATTTATTTAAGTGTCCTGACACCCACAGAACTGCCAACATTTGGAAGTCAAATAATTTCAAGTGCTAGTGACAATAAAGGAAAGTGAGAGTTGGTGGGAGTGTAAACTGTTCATGGTCCATGAATCACTGAAATGGCAAAGTAGCTGCGTGAAAAGAGCTAGCCCATGAACCAAGGCAGCACAGCCATGAGAGCAAAGTCTGGACTGAGAGTGCCAAGTCTTGGGAGAGTTCAGTCAAGGCCACTTAGGGCTGGAGGAATAAGAATGGGCTCAGGCAGGAGGACAAGTGAAAGTGAAAGTTACTCGCTCAGCCATCTCCGACTCTCTGCAATCCCATGGGCTATAGCCTGCCAAGCTCCTCCGTCCATGGGATTCTCCAGGCAAGAATCCTGGAGTGGGTTGCCATTTCCTTCTCCAGGGAATCTTCCTGACCCAGAGATTGAGCCCTGGTCTCCTGCATTCCCGGCGGATCCTTTACCGTCTGAGCCACCAGGGAAGCCATGGAAGGGGAGGCCCTCCTTTTCTTATTAAAGGGGGGACACCAGATGAGAGAGGGTCTGGAAGGCTTCTTGAATACGTGACAGTATCACAGAACACTTGATCGGACAGCATTTAACCTAAGACTATTGTCTGAGGCCCAGGTGAAGAGTTTGAGGTCCAAGAGAGGATGTGACTTGACTAAGACCACACAGCCTAATAAAAAGAAAGTTTGGGGAATGTCCTGGTGGTCCAGTGATTTGGACTCTGTGCTTTCACTGCCGAGGACCTGGGTTCACTCCTGGTCAGGGAACTTAATAAGATACCATCAGCCTCAGGTGCAGCCGAAAAATAAATAAATAAAAGCAGTTTTAAGGCTAGATGGGCAGGAAGTTTCTGGAAAAGTTGGAAAATGGAGAGAGAGAAATTAGGAAGAACTAGGAAGCAATAAGAGGCAGATGCAACATGGTGAAATGAAAGAAAAAGATCTCAAAGAGAGAACATACAGTACTTGAAGGTAGATGCAAAACAGTTTCCAGAAAAGAGGTTTCTTTCCAGTGAAAATCCTTGCTAAGTTACGAGTGTTTTTTCTACATGCCAAACACTGTTCTACAGGATATATATTTATTTAAGCTTCACAAAAACCTTGTTCAGAGGGACACCGCTGTTATCATCATCCTTTTACAAAAAATGACACTAAGACACAGAGAGGTTAAGTGGCTCATCCAAGGACACACAGCTAAAATTTGACAGTCATGATTGAACTGCCAGTGGACACTCAGTATGGGTTCTGGATCCCATAGGCTTAACCAGTACACGGTGCTCTTAGAAATGAGATGGTTCAAAGGAGGTGCCAAGTCCTAAGAAGAAGTGGATCTTTTCCCTTAGATTCTGATACAACGCAGAGAACAGAGGTTCTTGCATTAATACCAAGGTACCTTCACTTTTTACCTTAATGCCACTCCCTCCTCCAAAGCAACTCCCAGACCCCAAGAAAAGTAAGAGACAAAGTGCAGGCAAAAAAAAAGCGCAGGCAACAGAAGTTACCACCATTAGTCACAGGATCCACCACCACCAACCTCCACCTAAAGCAGCAGCTGCTTCATAGTCCTCCTTGGACAGTCCGCTCAGACCACAAAACAGATGATCTCAGAGGACACACGACCTCTGGGCCCTTTGAGGCTGTTCACACTTCAGTGACTTTTGATTCTACTGTTTTCACAAAACCAAGATGACTGAGTTAGAACAGCATCTGAAGGTTTATGTTTTCCCCACTCTGGAGTTCTTATTTTCCCAGCTATGATGAAAACTGAAGGCAGTTACATATTCCTCAAGGTAGCCTCTACTAGGCACAAACATTTTCACAAACAGTAAAGAGAAAAAAAAAAAAAAAGAGAGAGAGACAGAGAGAGAGAGAGAACCTGCAAGCAGCTTCCTCCACCCTGTGTGAATAGATTATCAGAAAGCGGCTCTGCTTTCATTGCTCACATCGTTCACAAAAATTGATAGGAGTAAAAGCCATGGCGCTGTGGGGAGACCAGGGAACAGGAGTCTGCAGAGGAGTTCAGGGTTTTCCCATTTCCCCTCCTCGCGACGGCAAGCTGTGTCAGGTGAAGGCATGTTGCGTTTGCCATGATACCCTACTCAAGTTAAAATACCCTGACACAAATAACATGAGTTTAAAAAGAAGCCACGTTGCTATTAAGAAACGAGATTTATTGCCTTGATGGCAGCAGGGGTGTGGTCGTGATCGGAAAGCCACTCTGGGCTCCCCTGGATGCAGGCCAGCTGAGAAGAAAGCCCAGAGGAGAAACCGGCATGCGCACACACCCCCTGAGGGAGTCCCACGGCCTCCTGCTCTGAGAAGCAGAGATCCTGGGCAGGATGTGAGAAACTTGAACACCTCCTGCTTGGATGGCTGCAGCCGTTGGCATTAGACTCTGGTCAGGAAGTGTCAGCCTGAGGAGAAAGAACGGAGGAAATCCATCAGGTCCTTCGCAGCTCCAAAGGCCCTTCCCCGCCTGCAACACGCCCTAAGGAAGTTGATCTCTCCCTGTCGCCAGATCATCTCCAAACACCCTTCCTCCAGCCTCTCCCCACCCCCGTCCCCATGCAAAGCATCCTCCTGACTTGTAACTGGGTCTCTGTATACTTGGAAGCCCAACCAGGAGGATGCCCCATGGTGCCCGATACAGACCTCCCCACCCAAGGGCCTGAGGACCACTGCACGTGCTCCCTGGGCCACAAGACGGTCCCCGCAAACTCATACATGCACCACTGCATCTGGCCCTCCTGCCCCTTCCAGATGCCCCGACGTACCCCCTGAGCACGGCTTTCGGAAGTAGATGATGAGGACCAAGCCAATGATGATGCCCAGCACACCCAGGCCAAAGGCCACGCCACACAGCACATTCTCCAGAAGATCAGAGGGCAGCGCATTCTGGGGCACTGGAGAAAAGGGGGAGCTGGTCAGCCTGGAGTCCAGGGATGACGTGGGTGTCTATGACAAGGGAGAAACTGAGGCTTGTAAGATGGGGGTGGGCAGAGAGTGAGAACAGAGAGAGAGCAAGGGCCAGGTGGAGAAAGAAGCTCTCCCACGGGTCTACCCCTTTCTGTCCCACAAAGGCACCAGGCTTCCAGGGAGAAGGGTCTCACCCCAATAGGCAATTGCTTTGTAGCCATCAATCTCATGGGTCACGAGGCAAGAGAAAAGATCAGAGGGTGTTGGAGTGACGTTTAAGTATGAAAAGGCATGGAAGCTGAGTCCGTCCACAGCTGAGACAAAAGTGGGTCCAGCTCCTTCCACAGGCGCCGATTGGTACACCCAGCTCACGGTCAGCGTGGGTGGGAAGAGGTTACTGACGAAACAGACCAGCGTGTTGGGCTTGCCAAACTCCAGGGGCTTCAGCGTGAACACATCCACAATGGGGAGCCCTGTGGGAGGGTGAGGTGTGAGGGAAAGAAGCCTAGATGGGTGAAAACTACAGCCTCCTGCTTGGATGGCTGCAGCCGTTGGCATTAGACTCTGGTCAGGAAGTGTCAGCCTGAGGAGAAAGAACGGAGGAAATCCATCAGGTCCTTCGCAGCTCCAAAGGCCCTTCCCCGCCTGCAACACGCCCTAAGGAAGTTGATCTCTCCCTGTCGCCAGATCATCTCCAAACACCCTTCCTCCAGCCTCTCCCCACCCCCGTCCCCATGCAAAGCATCCTCCTGACTTGTAACTGGGTCTCTGTATACTTGGAAGCCCAACCAGGAGGATGCCCCATGGTGCCCGATACAGACCTCCCCACCCAAGGGCCTGAGGACCACTGCACGTGCTCCCTGGGCCACAAGACGGTCCCCGCAAACTCATACATGCACCACTGCATCTGGCCCTCCTGCCCCTTCCAGATGCCCCGACGTACCCCCTGAGCACGGCTTTCGGAAGTAGATGATGAGGACCAAGCCAATGATGATGCCCAGCACACCCAGGCCAAAGGCCACGCCACACAGCACATTCTCCAGAAGATCAGAGGGCAGCGCATTCTGGGGCACTGGAGAAAAGGGGGAGCTGGTCAGCCTGGAGTCCAGGGATGACGTGGGTGTCTATGACAAGGGAGAAACTGAGGCTTGTAAGATGGGGGTGGGCAGAGAGTGAGAACAGAGAGAGAGCAAGGGCCAGGTGGAGAAAGAAGCTCTCCCACGGGTCTACCCCTTTCTGTCCCACAAAGGCACCAGGCTTCCAGGGAGAAGGGTCTCACCCCAATAGGCAATTGCTTTGTAGCCATCAATCTCATGGGTCACGAGGCAAGAGAAAAGATCAGAGGGTGTTGGAGTGACGTTTAAGTATGAAAAGGCATGGAAGCTGAGTCCGTCCACAGCTGAGACAAAAGTGGGTCCAGCTCCTTCCACAGGCGCCGATTGGTACACCCAGCTCACGGTCAGCGTGGGTGGGAAGAGGTTACTGACGAAACAGACCAGCGTGTTGGGCTTGCCAAACTCCAGGGGCTTCAGCGTGAACACATCCACAATGGGGAGCCCTGTGGGAGGGTGAGGTGTGAGGGAAAGAAGCCTAGATGGGCCCCAAGTATGGAGGGGACGCGACACAAGGAGGAGGACGAGGGGGAACTGCGACTCTGACGGGGGCCTCTGCCCAGGCGACAGCCAGACCTGAACCAGAGCCATGTCCCTCTGGCCCTCCGCCCTGACTTTCTGCAGTACTTCCGGTCTGGACCTCACCTCTGGCACCTGATCACACGCTGTCTTCTCATTAAAATGCAAGCACATTTTAACCGGCAGTTTGGGATTAACAGATGCACACCACTATATATAAGATCGATAAGCAACAAGGACAGCACAGGGAACTCTACTCAGTATCCTGTAAGAACCTACCCAGGAAAAGAATCTGGAAAAGAATGGATACATGTCTGCGTGTAAGTGAACCACGGTACTGTACACCTCAAACGAACACAACATTGTACATCAGTTATATACACCCCGATAGAAAATAAAAATTAAATTATAAAATACAGAAAACCACTAAAAAGAAACAACTGGTAAAAAACATTGAAGATACTGATTTTAAGGATAGTTTCAAGGAACTATATGTTTGGACATATTTGAAAGACATCCTGATCACCTCTATACTTTTGAGGGGGGAGCGGGTAAGGGAGGGAGGGGGGTGGGCGGGCCACTTCCATTGGTCCTTCATTTATCCACCTTCATCCATCTTTGTTCTTTGGCCCGTGTGGGCCTCCCATTGTGGTGGCCTCTGTTGTCGCAGAGCAGCGGCTCTGGGCGCATGCGCTCCAGAGCTCCGGCTCAGTAATTGGACACATCAGTCCAGCCGCTCCGCAGCACGTGGGATCTTCCCAGGCCAGGAATGCATTGCACTGCAAGGCGGTGGCCCTACCCACTGGACCACCAGGGAAGCCCACCTCTATATTTTTTTTAAAGTTACCTCATCGTCCAATTAATGTCAACTCAGCTTCGACATGGTATTGTGGTGTAAGTCTTAGCAAATGTACATTAAAACACATTATGATTGCAAACAATTACGTTTAGATTGGGTAGACAATAAGGTCCTGCTGTGTGGCACGAGGAAGTATATTCAATCTCCTTCTAAGGATAAACAATAATGTAGAAGAATATAAAAAAGGAATATACATACATACATATATATATATATATGTGCATGGCTGGATCCCCTTGCTGTGCAGCAGAGATTGGTTCAGCACTGTGGATCAACTACACTTCAATTAAAAGAACACATTATGACATTCAAACAATTATGGTAGAATAATAAATAAACATTAACAGAGTTTAATTCATCCATGTGGTTAAGCCTAGTTTACTAAGGTAGTGAAGTACCAGTTCATTACCTCAACTAGGGCTTTCATTTACTATGATTCATCAACATTTCTTAATAAACTCAAATTTAAAAATAAATAAAATGAAGTGTAGGCACAACATCAGATTCTTCCATTCTCCCTTTCCATCTTGCCAAGCATTGATTATAACACAAGTACTAACAGTCGGAAGGCATCAACTTGTCCCTGCTGTATTCCTCAGTTCCACAACTTTGTATCCTACTACATCCCAGGGATTTTTCTTCTCCCCACAACAGAACAGAGTGCAGACCATGGGTGGTAGAAAAATCAAGGTTCAAGGGGAGAACCAGAAACCATGAGAGATGGGAAATTGGTGTGAATAGGAAAAATTCAGTGTATAATGAGGTTAAAAGGAAATTTCCCCCAATCCCCCCAAAAGCCTGACCTCTAGACACTGGAATTCTCCCGTCAAGTTTTGGGCCAATTTCCTCGATCATCACCCGGCAGAAACTTTTATCAAACATTATGTTGGAAGTATCATCATGCTGGTGAACCCAGTCAGAAAATTCAGACAAGCGAGGAACTCGGATGTTCTGGGAAAAGTCGAAGAAGAAAAGCTGGTCCTCATCGTAGGTCTCAGAGAGCCCCACACTGGGAGTCCAGTCCTGGCAATACATTGTCTTCAGGAATGTGTGGTTTTGTAGTTCGTCCCTCCACCGTGGAGCAGGAGCTGCAAAAGAGACAGGGCGGGATTCAGGGAGGTGGTATCCTCTTTAGCTTAGAAAACAGCTTGGGGGGCCAGTGGTTAAGAATGCACCTTGCAGTGCAAGAGAGTAGGGTCAGGAAACTGAGGTCCTACATGCCGAGGAGCAACTAAGCCTGTGCCCTGTAACTACTGAGCCTGCGTGCTCTGGAGCCTTTGCACCACAACTGGAGAATCTACTTGCCGTAAGCAGAGTTCCAACATGATGCAGTGAAGATCCTGCATACCACAAGTAAGACCCAACACAGCCAAATAAATAAATACATTTTTTAAAACAGGTAAAGAAAACAGCAAGGCCTGCTCCAGGGAGCAGGGGGAGGGGGAGAGGTGGGGTTATAACCTCTCTTGTGTCTGTCACTTAGGCTCTGCCTCCCAATAAGGGCAAGAAACAAATTATAATTATGGGATCTCTCCAAACTTTCCAGGTCCATAAAAATGTCAACCATCTAATATTGCAACAAATAAAAGTTCTAGCATCTAAAGTGACAAATTCACTTAACAGAGTCACCGCACTGATTGTACTTTTGTGCCCAAAAGCATCCAGCCAAGGAGGTAAGCTGTGGCTGCAATTTAGCTTGCATTTTGCTCACCAAGCCAGGCATCCTGGCACAGGGCTGCGTGCATGTGTGCTAAGACAATTCAGTCGTGTCCAACTCTTTATGATCCTATGGACTGAAGCCCATCAGGCTCCTCTGTCCACAGAATTCTCCAGGCAATAATACTAGAGTGGATAGCCATTTCTTCCTCCACAGGATCTTCCCGACCCAGGGTTCTTAGGTCTCCTGCTCTGGCAAGTGGGTTCTTTACCACTTGCATCACCTGGGAAGTCCTGACACAGGACTACTTTCTCCCAAAGAAAAGGCCTTTGTCTAATTCCCAGGAAGTCATCTTAATGACTTGTGAAGGGCCGGGATGGGTTCCCCAGTCTTCATGTGGATGGAGGAGGAATGGCGTGATCTAAGCCACAGGCAACACTGCCCTGTCCTACATTCAGATACATGCGGCAGACTGAAAAACCACTCTCCACGGTTCTTTTCAGCCAGTCCATTGGCACAAGGCCTCTCTGGAAATATCTTCGCTTCCCTCAGTCCTGCAGACCTTGCAGACAGGACTAGGGAATAGTCAAGGTGCTGGAAATAATCACCAATTCGTTTGGCAGGAAACTGAGGTCCTACATGCCGAGGAGCAACTAAGCCTGTGCCCTGTAACTACTGAGCCTCGTGCTCTGGAGCCTTTGCACCACAACTGGAGAATCTACTTGCCGTAAGCAGAGTTCCAACATGATGCAGTGAAGATCCTGCATACCACAAGTAAGACCCAACACAGCCAAATAAATAAATACATTTTTTAAAACAGGTAAAGAAAACAGCAAGGCCTGCTCCAGGGAGCAGGGGGAGGGGGAGAGGTGGGGTTATAACCTCTCTTGTGTCTGTCACTTAGGCTCTGCCTCCCAATAAGGGCAAGAAACAAATTATAATTATGGGATCTCTCCAAACTTTCCAGGTCCATAAAAATGTCAACCATCTAATATTGCAACAAATAAAAGTTCTAGCATCTAAAGTGACAAATTCACTTAACAGAGTCACCGCACTGATTGTACTTTTGTGCCCAAAAGCATCCAGCCAAGGAGGTAAGCTGTGGCTGCAATTTAGCTTGCATTTTGCTCACCAAGCCAGGCATCCTGGCACAGGGCTGCGTGCATGTGTGCTAAGACAATTCAGTCGTGTCCAACTCTTTATGATCCTATGGACTGAAGCCCATCAGGCTCCTCTGTCCACAGAATTCTCCAGGCAATAATACTAGAGTGGATAGCCATTTCTTCCTCCACAGGATCTTCCCGACCCAGGGTTCTTAGGTCTCCTGCTCTGGCAAGTGGGTTCTTTACCACTTGCATCACCTGGGAAGTCCTGACACAGGACTACTTTCTCCCAAAGAAAAGGCCTTTGTCTAATTCCCAGGAAGTCATCTTAATGACTTGTGAAGGGCCGGGATGGGTTCCCCAGTCTTCATGTGGATGGAGGAGGAATGGCGTGATCTAAGCCACAGGCAACACTGCCCTGTCCTACATTCAGATACATGCGGCAGACTGAAAAACCACTCTCCACGGTTCTTTTCAGCCAGTCCATTGGCACAAGGCCTCTCTGGAAATATCTTCGCTTCCCTCAGTCCTGCAGACCTTGCAGACAGGACTAGGGGAATAGTACCGAAGGTGCTGGAAATAATCACCAATTCTTTGAAATTCCTGGCAGGAATCTCCCCAGCCAGGAGGAAAGCTTCTACAGAAAACCCAATACCCAGAATGATAAGAGGGATCTTCCAGGTTCTTCTTCCATTCTGCTCCTTCCTTTTCAGAGGCGGAAACTAAAGACCAGTAAAGTTAAAAGATTTTTCAAGAATCATGAGGTAAATTGAGTTCAGAGTGCAGAGTTCCTAAATAGGAATGATGGAGATAACATTCATTTTGTTCAAATCCCAGCTCTACCACTTACCAGCAGGGTGAACTTGCCCAAGTTACTTAAACTCTGAGTCTCATTTCCTTCATCTGGAAAATGGATGCAGTCATCTCTGTTTCAAGAGACTGGCTTCCATGGAACCTAGGAAGCAACTCTGATGTTGTTTACCATCCACCCACAGCATGGTTCTCTTTTCCAGTTCTGTTGTCGTTGCCCCTCTCTCATCGTACTTTCACCGCTTACTAACCCCTCTCATCACTTTCAAATGCCCGAAGTAAGTGGGAGGTACCGTCCTACCTTCAGGAGTGGCCCGGGACTGCGGCAGCAGCCACAGAAAGGGTAGCAGTGGTAGCAGCACAGCTCCCTGGCTCAGTTCATGACCCATCTCTTCACACCTCCCTGTGGGCTCAGAGCTGCTAGCCAGCTGATCCGGACCCCCAAATTCGTTCCCAGATCATGTTTTTCCAGCTCACTTCCCATCTCTGCTCTAGTCATTCTGACTAAGCCAATCACTGAAAATGGAGGTTTGATGTCATCAGTCACTGGGGAGAGACCTGGAACAAACTACCTTCTTAGGACTTAGCTCATTTCACCAAGCCAGCTTTGGGGTGTAGTTGGGTTGGGGAGGCAGTAGAGGAATGTCTGCCTCCTGGTGGGGATCTGTCTTTAGTTTCCGGCTGTCAGCCTCAGCCTGTGTAACCAGACCAAGGGACTTTTCCTAGCAGCACCGCCCCGTGGCCAAATAATAAACTGGGGAGGCTCAATGTCCCACAGCAAATTCCAGCACCCCCTACACCCAGGGCTCTTCAGACCCTGTCTTCTCCCTCCCCACCACCTCCTGTTTCTCACAAAGTTTATTCTCCTTCAGGCTTTCCCTCTCTTCTTTCTGCAGAAATAGACTGAAAATGTGACAAGTGTTTGGTATTAGGCTCAAGGCTAAAAGGGGTAGATGGAGGAAAGCTTCTACAGAAAACCCAATACCCAGAATGATAAGAGGGATCTTCCAGGTTCTTCTTCCATTCTGCTCCTTCCTTTTCAGAGGCGGAAACTAAAGACCAGTAAAGTTAAAAGATCTTTCAAGAATCATGAGGTAAATTGAGTTCAGAGTGCAGAGTTCCTAAATAGGAATGATGGAGATAACATTCATTTTGTTCAAATCCCAGCTCTACCACTTACCAGCAGGGTGAACTTGCCCAAGTTACTTAAACTCTGAGTCTCATTTCCTTCATCTGGAAAATGGATGCAGTCATCTCTGTTTCAAGAGACTGGCTTCCATGGAACCTAGGAAGCAACTCTGATGTTGTTTACCATCCACCCACAGCATGGTTCTCTTTTCCAGTTCTGTTGTCGTTGCCCCTCTCTCATCGTACTTTCACCGCTTACTAACCCCTCTCATCACTTTCAAATGCCCGAAGTAAGTGGGAGGTACCGTCCTACCTTCAGGAGTGGCCCGGGACTGCGGCAGCAGCCACAGAAAGGGTAGCAGTGGTAGCAGCACAGCTCCCTGGCTCAGTTCATGACCCATCTCTTCACACCTCCCTGTGGGCTCAGAGCTGCTAGCCAGCTGATCCGGACCCCCAAATTCGTTCCCAGATCATGTTTTTCCAGCTCACTTCCCATCTCTGCTCTAGTCATTCTGACTAAGCCAATCACTGAAAATGGAGGTTTGATGTCATCAGTCACTGGGGAGAGACCTGGAACAAACTACCTTCTTAGGACTTAGCTCATTTCACCAAGCCAGCTTTGGGGTGTAGTTGGGTTGGGGAGGCAGTAGAGGAATGTCTGCCTCCTGGTGGGGATCTGTCTTTAGTTTCCGGCTGTCAGCCTCAGCCTGTGTAACCAGACCAAGGGACTTTTCCTAGCAGCACCGCCCCGTGGCCAAATAATAAACTGGGGAGGCTCAATGTCCCACAGCAAATTCCAGCACCCCCTACACCCAGGGCTCTTCAGACCCTGTCTTCTCCCTCCCCACCACCTCCTGTTTCTCACAAAGTTTATTCTCCTTCAGGCTTTCCCTCTCTTCTTTCTGCAGAAATAGACTGAAAATGTGACAAGTGTTTGGTATTAGGCTCAAGGCTAGAAAGGACCAAGATAAATAAGGTCTAGTCCTGCCTTCAAAGAATGGAGAGTCTAAGTGGAAGGGGCGGTGGGGGGGGGGAGTCACTGAGGAAATCATTACACACAATGTAATGTATTCCAGTAAGAACGTGGCAAGCGTGTTTTGAAAGTAGTAATTTCATGAGGATGGAGGAATGGGTGGGATGTAATTAGGAAAGCTGGTAAGAGTCTTGAAGGAAAAACAGACCAGCAGAATGTGAGGGAAGAGAAAAGCCTTCCAGGGCATGGAGCAGGCCAGTGCATGAAGGCCAGAGGCATTCAGAGCTCCTTTCTTTGGAGACCTCTGTAGAGTGGGACGTGAGTAATTGGAGGCTGCTCATGTGTTCCTGTTTAATGGCTGGCACGGGAAGAAAGTGACGTGTCAAGAAGAGCTAGAATTTTTTTTTTTGAGGACATACTTTTTATTTTTTTAATCTTTATTTTCTAAAAATTTATTGGGGTAAAGTTGATTTAAGACGAGCTAGAAATGTAGGAAGAGCTAGATCATATAGGCTCTGTTATGCCACAAGGTAGGTGGGTTTTTTGTTTCTCTGTTTGTTTTCTGCTGCACCACACAGCATGTGGGATCTTAGTTCCCCAACCAGGGATGGAACACATAACTCCTGCAGTGGAAGCGTGGAATCTAACCACTGGACCACCAGGGAAGTCCCAAGGAGGGTGCTTTTTTATTTAAAAGATGAGAGAGATGTTAAAACTGAAGGGTGACACAATGATTTTGAACCTTTCGGAAAAATCGTTCTGATGTTTCCAACAAAGGACTGGAGCTTGAAAATAAGTGAGGTCCAACTGCCTGTCAAGAGTCCACAGGCCATCTCTGTGACGTATATGACATCAAAATCACAAGTGGTGAGCACACATCTGCACACACCGCGCGCTGGCAACAGCTCAGCAATAGTTTCGGTGAGACAGCTCAGAGCCTGAAGTAAGTCGTGAGCAGAGGAGATGGAGGGAATCGAGCGTTGTTGTAATTAGGAAGTAGAATTGAAAGAGCCGGCTGCTGACTAGACGCGAACTGGTCAAGGAGAGGTAACACCAAGGTTTCCAGCCTCGGTCAAGGATGGACTGAGCTGAAATAGCAAAGAAAGTCATAGAAGCAGGTTTAAGAAAATTAAGTTCACTTCTGTGTTGAATTTGAGATGCCAATGTGACCAGGAGGCATAAGGCAGATGGGCTGGATCTCAGGTGTGGGCTCGCGAGTCTTGATTTGGGAGTCAACGGCACAAATGCTGAAGCAGAGACAATGGACAAGGTCACCCATGTAGACTGTCCAGGAAAATGACACACAGACACAGGTCAGACTGGGTTCAAACTCTAGCCTCATACCTGTTCTCATCTGAGATCCAGTTAGGAATGTCCGATCATTCTAGGCATTTCAGACTGAAGGGATTTAACGTAGAGTTAAATGGTTACAATGTGTTATAAAGACAAAACATGCAAAAGGGAAAAAGAGAGAGAGAGGCTGGAGGGGCAAATAGGGAAGAGGAAAATCTAGAAATCAGAAGCTTGCTATGGCCCCTGAGTTGGAATCCATGTCTACACCTGCTGCTGTCTAGAGACGCTGTCATAGTTGCTTCTGGATCCAGGCGCCATCTCCAGCAAGGCTGGGTCACTGAGAAGGTACTCCCTTTGCCCAGGAAGCCAGAGTTCAGAATCACCCATGCTTGCTGCTGCTGTACGTACCAGGAGCTGCCGCCCTCCTAGAAACTAAAGCAGGAAACTTCTTGGTTTCTCCTGCCATCTGATCTCCGTCTGTGCCTCCTACTGTGAGAATCTAACAGGAAGCCAATCACCCAGGAAGGCTGGGCAACGCACACCTTGTAGATGCCAGGCAGAGCAGTCCACAATATAGGAGACGAGGTGCGGCACAGATGCTAGCTGTTGACCAGGTCAGTCAAGTGTGCAGTTTTCTAAGAATCCTGTGACACTAGGAGCAGCCAAGGAGCTGAGAGAAGAATAAAGAGGAGCATTCAGAGAAATAAAGGTGTTCCATGAAGAAGGGCAAGGTCAGCATTATCGAATGCTACTCAGAAGTCGAGGGAGGACTGGAAAGCATCCTTAGATTTGGTCATTCTGAGATGGGTAACAAATGTGTTGGGAGTTTCAGTGTTGTAGTGGGAACAGACTCCAGATTGTGGTGGGCTGAGAAGTGAGTGGGAGGTGAGGAAGAAACTGTCAGGGTGTATGGTGCTTTGAATTTGAGATGCCAATGTGACCAGGAGGCATAAGGCAGATGGGCTGGATCTCAGGTGTGGGCTCGCGAGTCTTGATTTGGGAGTCAACGGCACAAATGCTGAAGCAGAGACAATGGACAAGGTCACCCATGTAGACTGTCCAGGAAAATGACACACAGACACAGGTCAGACTGGGTTCAAACTCTAGCCTCATACCTGTTCTCATCTGAGATCCAGTTAGGAATGTCCGATCATTCTAGGCATTTCAGACTGAAGGGATTTAACGTAGAGTTAAATGGTTACAATGTGTTATAAAGACAAAACATGCAAAAGGGAAAAAGAGAGAGAGAGGCTGGAGGGGCAAATAGGGAAGAGGAAAATCTAGAAATCAGAAGCTTGCTATGGCCCCTGAGTTGGAATCCATGTCTACACCTGCTGCTGTCTAGAGACGCTGTCATAGTTGCTTCTGGATCCAGGCGCCATCTCCAGCAAGGCTGGGTCACTGAGAAGGTACTCCCTTTGCCCAGGAAGCCAGAGTTCAGAATCACCCATGCTTGCTGCTGCTGTACGTACCAGGAGCTGCCGCCCTCCTAGAAACTAAAGCAGGAAACTTCTTGGTTTCTCCTGCCATCTGATCTCCCGTCTGTGCCTCCTACTGTGAGAATCTAACAGGAAGCCAATCACCCAGGAAGGCTGGGCAACGCACACCTTGTAGATGCCAGGCAGAGCAGTCCACAATATAGGAGACGAGGTGCGGCACAGATGCTAGCTGTTGACCAGGTCAGTCAAGTGTGCAGTTTTCTAAGAATCCTGTGACACTAGGAGCAGCCAAGGAGCTGAGAGAAGAATAAAGAGGAGCATTCAGAGAAATAAAGGTGTTCCATGAAGAAGGGCAAGGTCAGCATTATCGAATGCTACTCAGAAGTCGAGGGAGGACTGGAAAGCATCCTTAGATTTGGTCATTCTGAGATGGGTAACAAATGTGTTGGGAGTTTCAGTGTTGTAGTGGGAACAGACTCCAGATTGTGGTGGGCTGAGAAGTGAGTGGGAGGTGAGGAAGAAACTGTCAGGGTGTATGGTGCAAGTTTGATAGAGAAGAAAAAGAAAGACAGAAGGGGTGGGGGAGCAGTGAGAAAAGTCTAATGTGGCTTAATCATAGAAATCAATCTATATGAACATGGTCGTTTCTCAATCCATACTCCCTTTTGAGAAACAAATAACAATCATAGCATCCCCAAACAAAAACACCCCCGTGAACTCCCGCACATCTCAAAACACTAAAGGGTACATACGTGTACGTGTGTGCATGTGTGGTGGTGGGACAGGGCCAGGGCTGGGGTAGGCTTCCTTTGTGGATTAATCCGTCAGTAGTTCCTGTGCTGGGGAAGGTTCAGTCCCTTAGGAAAGTAGTGTTAGTCACTCAGTCATGTCCAACTGTCTGTGACCCTCGTGGACTGTAGCCCACCAGGCTCCTCTGACTATGGAATTCTCTAGGCAAAAATACTGGAGTGGGCAACCACTCTTTTCTCCAGGGAATCTTTCTAACCCAGGGATAAAACCCACTCCTGCATTACAAGCAGATTCTTTACCGTTTGAGCCACAGGAGGAAGGCCTAGGAAAGCAGAGAGCTCTATTAACATCACCACAGTCCACGGCCACCTACGGTCCTACACCAGGGGTGAGCAGCCTTTTTCTGTACAGGATCACACAGTAAATCACTGGAATTTAAATTTCATATAATTTTGATGAGTCACAAAATATAATCCTTTTTTGTCAGGGGAGGGATCAAGGGTAGTCAGGCAGTCTCCAAATCATTTATTTATTTACTGGCCATGCCACAAGGCATCTGGGATCTTAGCTCCCTGACCAGGGATGGAACCCAAGTCCCCTGCATTGAAAATGTGGAGTCTTAACCACCGGACCACCAGAGAAGTCCCCAGTTCTTTTGCTTTTTTTTTCCCCCCAACCATTTATAAATGAAAACCTACTCTGAGTTCCTGGGTGATATAAAAGCAGATTGGCTGCATTTTACCCATAGACCATAGATAGTTTACTAGCATGGTTGGTTGTTTCTATGTGTGGTCAGAAACGGGATGGGGGGCCCAAAATAAACCCACCCTCCAAAGAACCCCAGTAGTCTTTGAGGATGGCAATTGGTTAATGAATGCATTGTGTTCCAGATATAACACTGTACCGAAGGGGGTTGGAGAAGGAGGGGGCAGAGAAGGATGAGGACTAGCGGGAGGTCTAGAAGCATGTAAGGCAGACGCTGCTGCTACTCTACTCTGGGTGCAGAGCGAGGCAAAGAGGACCCAAATTCCCTACCAGGAGTAGCGTGCTCAAGTCCAGCATGCAGAGAAATATAACCATCTATCATCAAGATGAAGGCAGGATTGTGCTTAACTCTATTCTCTCCCCATACAAATGAGAACAAGTTAAAACATTTATAACTACCCTTCCCTCTGTGTAATCCTTCTTCCTCCCAGGACCATGCTACAATCTCCATTAAGAGATATGGTGTCTAGCATCTCCTCAGTTTGGGGAAGTGGGAATTGTGGGCAAGAAGGGGAGGCGGCCAGTTCTGCATCCCAGTAACTCCGCCTTGGCTCATGGGATATGAAGGCCTCTAAAAGTAAAGGCCTCACACCTTGCAAACCCCGTAGGTCCCAGCTTTCTAACATTCAGCTCTCCACCCTTTCTAGGCCTGCCGCATTTTCTATTTCTTGACAGAGCCAAGTTTCCTGAAAAAGTCGTGGGCAACCAGTTCTTTCATATTTGCTATTTAATCCTTAACCCTCAACAATGAAATTGTTCGGCATCTTTGTGTTGCAAAACCAAACAGACTCTGCAGTCTTGGCAACATTTGACACGGTTGGCCAGGCTCCCCTTCCTAAAAGGGTTTATTTTTTGGCATCCATGACTGCGCTCTCTCCTAGCTTTTCCTCCCAGTTCCCGGTGTTCTGCCACCTTCGTGGACTCCTTACTTTCAGCTACACCTTACGTGCTGGCATCCCTGGAGCTTTGTCCTCTCACTCTTCTTACGCTCTTCACCTGCTCTCAATAGCATTTTCTATCATTTATCTTCCATTACCCTCTATTGGCTGACATTTTCCAAATTTCCCTCTTTGTCTCAGACCTGGCTGATTCCCCACCATCCATACACTCAACTGCATTGAGGCATCTCTACTTGGATGTTGTACACAGTGATTTTCAATCTGTACTCTCCACAAAATAGGGTCCTCCTCAAGAATTTTTTTCAAATGTAAATTTGATAGTAGCAATTTTTTATTCTTAAATTTATTTCAACACAGATATAATAATACACCAAACATGTTTACACAGTAATTTTTATTATGCGATAATTATATTTAATAAGGCTATTTTGCTTGTAAGCAACAGAAACCAATTCTGGCTAATTTAACTTCTAAGAGAAAAGTGAAAGTCACTCAGTCGTGTCCAACTTTTCGCGACCCCATGGACTGTAAAACTGCCAGAGCTCCTGTGTCAGTGGAATTCTCCAGGAAAGAATGCTGGAGTGGTTTGCCATCTCTTCCTCCAGGGGATCTTCCTGAGCCAGGGATAGAACCCAGGTCTCCTGCATTGTAGGCAGATTCTTTACCATCTGAGCCATCAGGGAAGCCTCTTAAAGGGGAGATTTATTGGATGGATATAGAGCTAGTTCATAAAATTAAAAGAAGGGAGGAGTTAGCTAGTCTCAGGAAGGGGAGTCACTGGGGCCTTAGCAGCAGGGGTTGAGTTGCCATTAACACACTTCACCTTCAAAGGCCTCCAGCATCTATCTTTCAAGGCTCACATTGCTTCAAGAGACAATCTGGTTCAGCTTATGTCAGCTATGGATCTCTGGATCAATTAGCAGGTGCCAGGCACATATTCCCTCTGTGTCTTAGAGCTATTTCCAGAGAAGGGAGGATTGTCGCAAACTGAACCACCACCTCACCATAGCTGTCTTGAACACACAGCATCGCAGACAATGGCATGAGATCACCTGAGGCATAAACATGAGGTTAAATCTATGCATTAATACTAAGATGGCATTTCCCAATCAACACCCAAATGATATGTCATCTACCTGATATCTACTGGTCTGTCACAAGTCTTGCCACAAATTCAAAATATACTTATGACTTGACTCAATGTTGATTAATTAGAATATTTTGAGTATGTTTAAAATTTTTCACGGTAAAAAAAATTCAAACTTGGTCATAAATCCAAAGGAAATAATTTAGTCAAATATAAACTGAATTTATGACTAACTTTGAATTTTTTTTCACCACAAACAATTTCAAACACACACAAAAGAATCTAGTAAACGCGTCATGAACCTTTTTGTTTGTTTGTTTTAACTGGCTGCATCAGGTCTTAGCTGCAGCATGTGAAATCTTTGTTGCACCGTGTGGGATCTTTTTCAATGTGACGTATAGACTCTTTAGTTGTGGCTCACAGTCTCAGTAGTTGCAGCCCGCAGGCTTAGCTGCTTGCAGCATGTAGGATTTTAGTTCCCCGACAAGGGATTGAACCATCGTTCCCTGCACTGCAGGACAGATTCTCAACCACTGGACCACCAGGGAAATCTCCTCCATGTACTCTTAAGTTTCAACAACTTTAAACATGCTAAAAAGTCTTCCATTCTTGCTACATCTATTCTACTATTTCACACACCTTTCTTTCTAGAGCATTTAAACAAATTCTGTCATTATATTTCACCAAGAAACATTTCTAAGAGTATCTATAATAACTTTAACTTGTCTGTCACACTATCACTACAAGCCACAAAATTAACAATGATTGCTTAACTTCATTTAACCCAATCTGTGTTCATTTTTTCCCCAACTATCTCAAAAATGCCTAAGAGAAAGTTTTAAATAGCTCTCTTGATTTTCAAACGGTGCTTTCATTTTTTTAAATTAGTGACTTTCCTGGGCTTCCCTGGTGGTCCAGTGGGTAGGGACACCACCTTGCAGTTCAAGGGGCGCCGGTTCGATCCCTGGCCTGGGAGGATCCCACGTGCTGTGGAGCGGCTGAACCAGTGTGTCCAACTACCGAGCCGCTTGCTCCCAGAGGTGGTGCTCTGCAGCAAGAGGCCACTGTGATGGCAGGCCCACAAAGGCCAAAGAGCAAAGATAAATAAATGAAAGACCAATAAAAGTGGCCAAAAAAATAAAAATAAATAAAAATTTTTTATAATTAGTGACTTTCCTCTTTTACATGTCTCATAAACCTGTTGAATGTTTAATAACGAATTTTTAGGCAAATTAAGTTCAGGAATTACTACACTGAATGTGCTTCTACTTCAACGTTTACAAAGCTAACCTCATCACCTTCCCTTCCCAACATGCTCCAGCTCCTGTATTCTAGAGCTCAGCATGCAGGCTGTCTGCCCAATCACACAGTCACATACGTGGGAGTCAACCTTGACAACTTCCCGCAAAACATCTCATCCAACTGTTCAGCAAGTCCTGTCAATTCTACCTCGTCCATATTCTTTAAGTCTGTCCTCCATTCCCACTGGTTCAGGTCTTCAGTGGTTTGCTTTTTGCCTGGATTCCTGCAGTTTTCTTAGAATTGATCTCTCTGCCTCCAATCTTACTTCCACTTTTCAGGGCTGCCACAGGGATCTTTTTATTAGGTGCACTTGATTGCATCATATTTGTATGAAAACCCTCAATAGTTCTCTCCAGTCTGCTTCCCTTGGCATGATCCTTATTGATCTGGATTCTCTTAACCTATCTCTTTAAGTCCTTTGAGACAAAACCCCATCTCCCTCAGAAAGCCTTGGAACCCAGAGCGGAGATGAATGACCTCTTCAGTATGCATCCATAGCACTGGCCTGCCCTTACCATCATCTGTATTGTATTATTCTTTCTGCTTACGTCGGCTTTAATCACCTCGCTCCCACTGCAGGGTCTCAAGAGATCTTGGCCTGTTCTGTTTTTATACTCTCAGCATGTACCAAGAAAGCCTAACAGCCAGTGACTACTCACTGTATGAACAAATGAACTGTAGGTCACTGAGGGTGCAAAGCTGGGCCTGGGAGAGCTGTCATGCATCAGATGAATGATGGGTCATTTCTTCTAACACTGGTTTTTCAACAGCGAACATCACCAGGCATGTCTATGGGCCACACTACAAACATCATCACTCCCCGCTGCCTTCCCCTTGCACCCCACGTCTCTTCCCATCTTCTTTCTCCCCCTGCCACAGACCCCTTCACAGAGCAAACCTGGCCACCCAGCTCCCACACTTCCGCTCATTCCCAGCTCAGTGTATCTCTTCACATCCATATTCATTCTTCCCCTTTGGCTACATTATTAGAATACAGTAATGCTGTCAACTACTATACAAGGTTGAAATTCATTGTTACCACTACATAAATAAATCTTCAGCTCAAAGAGGTTCATTCATTCACTTAGCAAATATGCATTGATTGCCCTCCACGTACCTGGTAGAATGCTGGGGAATGGACACCTACATGATCAAATTTGTACTCTAATGAAAATTTTTCTCTAATGTCTAGAGACATTAAATAAGAAAGCATAGAAATCTACACAAGCAAATTGTAAAAGGTACCATCAAGGAAAAGAACTGAGACCCATAGACAGACTAACTGAAACAGGGAACCTAGTGACCTTGGGATGGGATCTGAAAGGTGAGGAGTTACCCAGGCAGAGGGGAAGACAAGAAGGTTCTGAGGCAGGCAAGGGACCAGCTCCTTCAAGGAGGAGACCTGTGTGGCTGGTGCATAGTAATTAGTGAAATGAGACAACAGACAGCCCATGAGGCCAGAGGTAAAAAGAAGCAAGATCACATGGGACCTCATGGACCACAGTGAGGTTTCCAAGTGCAATTAGTTCTAATGCTGTGACAACTTTGTCCCTTTTCATTCCACGTGTGAATGTGTGTTGTGGCTCCTACCTGACCTATCTCCAGTCTCTCCAAAGCCAATCTATGGTGCAAACCAAAAACTCTGCTTTCTCCTTTCAAAATTAGGTTTTGCCAAGTTAAGTCTTCCTATAAAAGTAGCTCGCTGTTCTGTTTTTATACTCTCAGCATGTACCAAGAAAGCCTAACAGCCAGTGACTACTCACTGTATGAACAAATGAACTGTAGGTCACTGAGGGTGCAAAGCTGGGCCTGGGAGAGCTGTCATGCATCAGATGAATGATGGGTCATTTCTTCTAACACTGGTTTTTCAACAGCGAACATCACCAGGCATGTCTATGGGCCACACTACAAACATCATCACTCCCCGCTGCCTTCCCCTTGCACCCCACGTCTCTTCCCATCTTCTTTCTCCCCCTGCCACAGACCCCTTCACAGAGCAAACCTGGCCACCCAGCTCCCACACTTCCGCTCATTCCCAGCTCAGTGTATCTCTTCACATCCATATTCATTCTTCCCCTTTGGCTACATTATTAGAATACAGTAATGCTGTCAACTACTATACAAGGTTGAAATTCATTGTTACCACTACATAAATAAATCTTCAGCTCAAAGAGGTTCATTCATTCACTTAGCAAATATGCATTGATTGCCCTCCACGTACCTGGTAGAATGCTGGGGAATGGACACCTACATGATCAAATTTGTACTCTAATGAAAATTTTTCTCTAATGTCTAGAGACATTAAATAAGAAAGCATAGAAATCTACACAAGCAAATTGTAAAAGGTACCATCAAGGAAAAGAACTGAGACCCATAGACAGACTAACTGAAACAGGGAACCTAGTGACCTTGGGATGGGATCTGAAAGGTGAGGAGTTACCCAGGCAGAGGGGAAGACAAGAAGGTTCTGAGGCAGGCAAGGGACCAGCTCCTTCAAGGAGGAGACCTGTGTGGCTGGTGCATAGTAATTAGTGAAATGAGACAACAGACAGCCCATGAGGCCAGAGGTAAAAAGAAGCAAGATCACATGGGACCTCATGGACCACAGTGAGGTTTCCAAGTGCAATTAGTTCTAATGCTGTGACAACTTTGTCCCTTTTCATTCCACGTGTGAATGTGTGTTGTGGCTCCTACCTGACCTATCTCCAGTCTCTCCAAAGCCAATCTATGGTGCACACTGTTGCCAAGTAAGTCTTCCTATAAAAGTAGCTCTGCTTTCTCCTTTCAAAAAAATTAAGCGGCTCCTCCCTTTCTACAAGACTCAGTCTGAATTACCTGGCTTGAGTTTTCAGGTTTGCTGTACTCTGAATTCTATCCCTAGATTGCAGAAACTGCTCTCCAATGTCAGTAACAATCCCCAAGTACCACCATAGTGAGCTGTGCCTCTTCCTTCATGCTCTCACACTCTCTGCAGGATCTTGTCTCCTCCTTCAATCAGAACAGAGGTTCTTGGGAATCCCCTGGCAGTCCAGTGGTTACGGCTTGGTGCTTTTGCTGCCAAGCCCTGGTTCGATCCCTGGTTGGAGAAATTGGATCCCACAAGCTGCACAGCACAGCCAAAAAAAAAAAGAACGGGTTTTTAACCTGCATAACCTCCATAAAATTCAAGGATCTATGAACTTGGATGGAATAAAAAGAGCCATCTTTATTTTTAAGAACATCTAACTAACTGAAACTTAATTTTATGAATGAAGAGAAAGAAGTCTGTACTACTAGCACCACCAACCACAAAACGTCTCTACAGTTATGAGTTGCTAGACCTGCAATAAGTCATTTTACATTAACTATTAGTATTCTGTAAAAGAACACATATTTCTAGATCAACACACAGTTCTCTGAATATTTTGATAACTATGTGTTTTATTTATGCACTTACAAATACTGTCAGACAAGGTCCAAAGGCTCTACCAAACTTCCCAAGTTCATAGCAAAAACTTAAAAACTCGTGATGAGTCATTCATTCAGTAGACGTGGATTCCTCACTGGAGTCCTCTCTTGTTCCAGCTTGCTCAGATTATGTTCTGCTTTTCCTTGTTTCCTGATCTTTTACTGGTTCCACTTCCTATTCTTGCTGCCTGTGTGAGCATGTAACCCAGATCGTGATCCTTAATCTACAATTAAATTGTTCCATACTTCCTCCCTTATAAATCTTATCTACCTGCTTGATTCAAACTACACCTCAAAGGTGACTCCCAACTCTACCTCTACAAATTTTTTTTCTCAAACCTCAACACACCACCCAGTGGGAAACTGCCTGGGTTTAAATCTCAACTCCAGACACCTATCAAACATGTAACCATGAGTAAATTATTTAACACCTTTAGCTTTAGTTGCTTCTTTTTTAAAATGGGAGTGATAATAGTATCTACTTTATTGAGTTATAAGGATGAGAAGAGTTCATACACATGAAGCACTTTCAATAGAGCCTGAGACATTTCAAGAACTCAATACATGTTAGCTATCAACTGCTTCATCCCCTTCCAACACCTGGCATTTTTACTTGGCATTTATTAACAGGTACAGCGAGAGTCACTGCCGATATGAAGATAGAATTCCTATCGAATAACATAATTCCAGTCAAGCTGTTGCTCAGTAACTTCCAGTAGCTTCCTATTAGGTCCAAACTTAACACACTGGAAATCATCATATTGCCTCAAATAAATGTACCTTCTAGTCTGCTCCGGCTCTCCTTCTTGGAGCTCTTACTCTATCTGGCCAGACTGAACTGCACTGCTCTGTGAGGATGACCCGCTGTTCGGTCTTTTCTCACACCATCACAGTGTCTCCAATGTTGATCTGATAACAATAATTTTGTCTCACTACAATTATTTCTCCCATACTACTCATGGAGTCCCCTCCACCTATCCAAACACATCCATTACAATCTCACCTAAGTCACATACTTACTTTATTAACTTCCTTCAACATTTGCTCACTGTGAGCACCTCATATTGGCCAGGTCCAAGAACAAGAACTAGAAGGGTTTTTTGTTTGTTTTTCTTTTTTTTTTTGGCCACTTCTATTAGTCTTTCATTTATTTCCATCTTTGTTCTTTGGCCTTGTTTGGGCCTCCCATCACAGTGGCCTCTCTCGCTGCAGAGCACTGGCTCTGAGCACATGCACTCCAGAGCTCTGGCTTGGTAGTTGGACACATCGGTCCAGCCGGTCCACCGCACAAAGGATCTTCCCAGGCCAGGGATCGAACCGGCGTCCCTTGCACTGCAAGGCGGTGTCCTTACCCACTGGACCACCAGGGAAGCCCTGTTTGTTTGTTTGGCGGGGGGAGGGGGGAGGTTGGGGAGGGGGGCGGGCAGGCCACTTCTATTGGTCTTTCATTTATCTATTTTCATCAACTTTGTTCTTTGGCCTGCGTGGGCCTCCCATCGCAGTGGCCTCTGTTGTCACAGAGCACCGACTCTGGGCACCTGCACTCCAAAGCTCCGGATCGGTAATTGGACACATCGGTCCAGCCGCTCCGCAGCACGTGGGATCTTCCCAAGCCATGGATCGAACTGGCGCCCCTTGCACTGCAAGGCAGTGTCCTTACCCACTGGACCCAACCCTGTTTGTTTTTATTAAAGAGTGTAACACGGATCAGTTCTCAAGATCAAGGTTTAGTAAGGGAGGGAAATACATGGCATCACATAAATGCCATTCACTGTAAAAGGTGTAATTATAAGAGAAAAGGACACCAAGGGAAGGGCAGTCGACTCAATTTGGAAGGCAAACACAGGCTTTTTGGGTGATGGTATTTGGGCTTAGATGGACCAAGCAAATGCCTATTCCATGCAGTGAGAGCAGTACGTGTAAGATAAATACAGCGTGTCTGGGGAACAGTGCAATACAGCTGGAGTACAGGGCCCATGAGGAAGTGGCTCGATGATGCTGGAGAAGTAAACAGACCTTTCCAGCAAGCACAGGAATTTGGACTTTATCACATAGGCAACGAGGAATTCATACAGCACTGAACAGTAGCATATTGCTGGAGCTGTTATCTTGGAAAGCTCATTCCTGGCAATGTTGTGGCAGAGAGGAAAATCTAGAGCAGCCCTATCCCAGAGAACTTTCTCCAACGATAGAAATGTTCTGATTGGTCCTGTCTAACACGACAGCCGCCAGCCACACACAGCTAATGTGAACTTAAAATGTGGCTAGGGCTTCCCTGACGGCTCAGAAGTAAGAAATCCACCTGCAATGCAGGAAACCTGGGTTAGACTCCCGGGCTGGGAAGATCCCCTAGAGAAGGGAACGGCTACCCACTCCAGTATTCTCGCCTGGAGGATTTCACAGAGAGGCCTGGCGGGCTATACAGTCCATGGGGCTGCAAAGAGTCCAGGACTGAGCAGCTTTCACTTTCACTTTCTGGGCAACTGAGGAACTAAATTTAAAACAGTATTTAATGTTAAACAGCCACATAGGGCTAAGTGATCACCACAGTGAACAGTGCAGCTTTAGCGACAAGCAGACCCGTTAGGAAGCCGTTGATACAGCCCAGGTGATAGAACCAGAACAGAGCGACTCAATGGCCGTATTGGAGGCACAAAGATAAGTCGAGGGGATATAAAGTTGTGAGAAAAAGAAATCAAAAATAGCTTTGAGATTCCAGGATTTTTGATCGAGTAGCTCCCATCAGCCAGAATATTACTATTTAGATAGGAGCAGGTCTAGATTGCATTCATTCTGAGCGTTAGTGTCTGAGGGTTATCCCAGTGGTAAACTTTAGTTTAGTGAGTTTTGCTTTGGAGAATTACCTGAACTAAAGCTACAAATTTGCGAGGCTCTGAACCACTGAGTGAGCTTAGAAAAGATGACCACCAGTAGAAGCAGACTGAGGCAAAATCCTTGCAAATATCAACAGGGGCTACAGAAGAGTCCACAAAGGAGGAACCGTTGGGACTTGCAGGAAAAGAAACGAGAGAAGCAGCCACAGAAATCAAGGGTGTATAGCATTTCAGGAAGGAAGTCTGATCAAATGTCAAATACTTTCACGAGGTCAAATAAGGTGAAAGCTGGAAAGTGCTTCCTGACTTTGCCAATTAGGAGGTCCTTGATAACATTTGCCAAGACAGGGTTAGCAGTGGCTGAACCGGGCTACAGAGTGGGGAATGAGGCAGAGAGAGGAAGATTAACATGACAATTTCAGGCCCTGACTGCAAGGGAGTTGACAGGTAAATAAGACAATCCACAAGGGGATATGATATTGATAAGGTTTTCTTTCTTTCCTTATTTTTAGGCGGGGGAAACTCCTAGAAGGGAGAAGTTTAAAATGCCAATTGGTAGAAAACAGAGGAGCGCTTCTGAGTAATAAATAAGATTGACCAGTCGAAAGGAAAACACACCTCTTTAATCCGAAGGGAGAACTTCTGGTACACACCCACGGTCCAGTTTACAGGTGGGAGGCGGAAGGCCAATCGCTCTCCTGCAAGTTGGCCTTTCTGTTCCGTTCTGTGGGTGGGGAGTGGGAGTAGTGGACCAGCGTGAAGGCTGGAACCGCACTCTGAGGGTCAAGGGTGCGCTGACTGCCATGAACAAGGCTTTAGGTGGCAGTCATCGCGGTATTAGTTTGTTATGGGTTTGATTCAAGAGTGAGCAGAGGGCAAAGCCTTAGAAAAAACCATTGCACGTTTTATACGAAGGAGTCAGTAAAAATGATCAGAAGGCTGGTGAGTTTTGCAGCAGGCAGAGTTCAGGCCCTGGGATAGCTCAATGAAGCCAGGGAGTCTAGGCAGACTCTGGGGAACTGAGAGATGACAAAGCGGCCGAAGACAAAGAGGCTGTACACAACGCCCACGTCAACCTCCCGCAGCTCCGCTCCCCGCCGCAGGAAAGACTAGAGTGGTGATAACCCTCCTGCCGTGGAGCCACACTACACCCGCGGAGGTACCCCACCCTGCAAACCCTCACACCCGAGGTCCAGACCCCATCCTCCTCCACTGACAAAAGCTCAGCAGCGCGCGTCTCCTCTGGACTCCCGCCCGGGCGTCCCAAAGCCACACCTCACACCTACGGAAAAGGAACCGAGTCGGGCCGCTCCAGGCCGCCCGGCGAGGCCGCCCGCGGCGGGGGAGGGGCTGGCGAGGAGGAAGAGCTGAGCGCCGCGCCCGCTTCCGCCCCACCCACTGCGCGCGCCCCGAGCCGCGCCGCGGGAGCGCTGGAGCCCGCCCCGCGCCTGCGCACTGCCGCTCTCCCCGCGGCCTCCCACTCTCCTTTTCCCTCCCCCCGGCGGGGCGCACCCTCGCGCCTGCGCTGTGCACGTTCTAGGGCTGCGGCAGCCATGCTGAACCCGTACGGAGAGGCTAGTGGGGGGGATAGCGTCGACGACAGCGGGATAGGAAACCGGGGATGTGGAGAAGCCGCGGCGTTACAGTGCTATGGGTCTGTAGAGAAAGGCCTGGGCCATGCGGCCCCCTTGGCCCCTTGCGCGACCCCCAAGAACCTTTGGAAAAATTGGCCCCCGTGGGGGGGGGGGAGAAGGGGTGGCCGGCACGTGACCCGAGTCGGCCAATCTGGGTGACGCTGACGTGGCCGCGCGGCCCCGATGCTCTCCCCACCCCACCCCCAGCTCAACCGGGAAGGGAGGGGCTGGGGGCTACGCCCCCTCCCCCAACGCAACCTCAGTTTCCGGGGGGGTGACACCCCGTATTACATCCTCCCCCCGCACCAAGCCAAGGGGAACATTGGAGCCCCCCGGAAGGTTCCAAGATCCAGGTGAGAAGGGGCCCTTGGCGGGCGGGGATGTTGTCAGTCATTTAAGTACCTAACCAATAGTGGGGAGTCCGGGAGGGAGATCCTTGGGGTGCAGAGAAGAATCTTGAGGGGAGGGTTCGGCCTTCAAACAGTTGACAGCCAATGGGAGCGTGGAGGGGGCGAGTTGGCGAAGGCCCCTCGGTGGGGGAGGGGAATGGCCAATCTCTGTCTTCATACCAATTGGAGGGCAAAGGGGCGTGGGGGTGGCCTGTCCCCCCCATTCCATTCTTCCCCTGGGGGTACAGGAGCCTGGAGCCAGGTGAGAGGGATCCTTCGGGAGACCGGAGGGTGGGGTGATCAAGTGGGCTGAGGCGTGGTGACCTCAGTTCGTACTCCTAGGTGGGAATGCTGAGAGCTGACCACCCAGGCTGTGCACTGAGGCTGTTGCCAGGCGCCCACTCCCTTTCTCCCCAGAGACTGTAACAGAAGGAGCATTTCTGTGCTGCTTTTGTCAGCGGTAGGAAGCTGGCGGTTATCACATGGCATGGTGGAGGTTACGCTTCGAGTCGCTTATCGAATTTGTGTGCATTCACGTGGACTTGGCCTGCGGAGCCTTCTGAACAAACCTTGGTTGCCCCGGCAGGGTCTTAGCTGAGCATGTGGCTATCCCAGGCTGGGGAGGGCTTGCAGGCTAGAAGCTCGTCTTTGGAGCAGGAACCAGGGTCTCGGGCGGGGTTGGAAATCGTGGCCAGAGCCTGGAGAGAGTTGAGTCTCAGGACCTGGCATAATTTCACAGCTCCCAAGGCATCAGTTTTCTCCTGGGTGGCATCTTTTCCCTCCTCCATCCCCTCCCCCATTTCTGAACAGTCTCTCCTTGTGTACTGCGGGGGAGGGAACGGAAAGGAGGGAAGACTTTTCCAAATTACTGAGTACCCGTAGCCTCCCTGTGACTCATGTGGGGGAAGGGAGGATTGGGAGGCAGCGTAGAGCAGTGATTTTCCGGAATGCAGGGAAATAAGCCAGAATAATGTTTGGCTGCCCTTTTCCTTTCTAATAAGGCCCTGTATTTTCTCGACCTCCTAATCTTTTCTTCCCTGGCCAGCCCTCTGATGAGCCTCTGCAGACTTGCACGGCCCCTCGAGGAGAAAGGCGGACTGGGGAGGCTGGGCCTCCAGGGGAGGGGGTGGAGGAGGGAGAAGGCCTCTGCGAAAGTTGCTGTGTCACTGCTGTCCTTGCTGCAGCCACCCGGGCGGGCACGCTCGGCCACTTTTGAGGCCGAGGCCTGCTCGGAGCGGGGGGAGGGAGAGAGACGGCCGTCCCTGTGCGTGCTTCTCCCCCACCCCCGCAGGGCTTGCTCGAGTCTGGTGGTCGAGAGGACGAGAGGTTGACGGCCATTTTAGACGCAGTAATCGAGATTAGGGCTCCAGGGCTGCTACGAAGGAAAGAGGGTAACAGTTCGAGGACCTACGCCCTCACGAATCCCTGGGGCTGGGGGGCGGCGGGGATGGCTTTCATATTTGCCTTAGGTTAGTTTACTTATTCAGATATGCATAGTCTGTTTTCTTCCACGGTAGCCAGAAAAGGGGACTTGAAGGAGAAGGGAGGCCTCCCTCCTAAAGCCTGGGTTGGGGAAGTTCACTCTCCGGTAAGGGGGCCTCTGAGATGGCTTTAGAGATCCTGACCTTGTGCTCTGGCCCCGTGCACACGTAGTCTGTAACCCTATTCAGATTGCTCGACTGTGGGAAAGATTTAGTTGAGTGGGTCGCGGGGAGGGGGCGAAATTGAGCTCCCAAAATGGCTCCTGCCCCTCCTCGGAGGCGGACGGCCCGGGGGGAGGGGAGGGGAGGAGGAGGGCTAGTCGGAGCCACAGCCGCCGCCTCCGCTCGCCCTCCTCCCTGGCGCTGACCGATGGACCAGCCGCTCCGTGGGGAGGACTCCGGACCCTCGTTGTGGGGGTGGGGGCGCTTTGGCCCCCGCGACGCCAGAACCTAAGAGGGGGTGCCGGCCTGTTTTCGGGGTGGGGGTAGGGCGGGGAGCTTGGGGAAAGGTCTGAGCTCGACGGGAGGGGGAGGGTGTTCACCCTGATTCGCCCCTCGCAGGCCTTGTTAATTCCGCTCGGAGCCAGACACCGGAACGCAATTTTGGGAGGACGTGGGTTCCATTTTATAGGGTACGGATGCGCTTGGAGGTTTCGCACCCACTTTCGGGTCGCCGAGGTTTTGTCGAGTAGGTAAATATTTGTATTGGTAACTGAAAGTATCAGTGGGAGGGATTGGCGAGATGCTTGGGGGTGCAGGGGTTTAGAATCTGTTCTATGTTTGGTGGTCTTGCTGATGAGAAAGAAGCCTTTTAAGAGTTCACAAGAGGGTTAGATTCTGGGGAGCGTTTTGTCTTTGTCATTCGATTGTTTGGCCTGGGGAAGGAAGGGGAGGATTTTAAGGTTCTGGGAATTAAGGACTTTTGATTGCGAAGCTCAGAAACGTTAGGCTCCTTCCTCGCTGCGTTTGGGAGCCCTTAGCTGTTTGCCAGAATGGCAGGCCGCGGCTTCTAAGATGGCGTCTTCTTTCTCATTTCAGATTCCTCACTGCGGCGGCCGCCTCAATGCCGAGAACCAGCACCGCCGCCACCGGCGTCCTGTGGCCACACCCCGGCGGGCCGATTCTGGCAACGCCCACGCGGCCCCCTCCAGTTCTGCCGGCCTGGCCAATGGAGGAGCTACGAATGGCACGACCTGCCCAAGCTTGGCAGTCGCCAGTCGCACAGGGCTTGGATGCCTGGGAAGACTTTGTTGGAAGGGGAGGCAGGGAGAGGGTGCTGCACCCTTGCCAACCTCCTCCTTTCCCTGGAGTTGCCGAACCACAGCGCAGCCAATTGGCTCAGAGATGTGGCGGGTTGCCGCTTCCCTAGGGGTCTATGCGGCACTCTTCTGCCTGGTGACTGACGATTTGGAAATGAGGTTTATGACGTCATCGCTCCCGCCGACCAATAGAAAATGCTCCCGCGGAGAGGCGTTCCTCCCCTTTCGACTCTGCTTCTTCACGCGCGTGAGCGAGCGAGCGCGCGCGGAGGGGGTGGAGGAAATCGCGAGCACGGTGGCGCGCATGAGCAGCGAAGCTCCGCCCCCTTGCCTATATATAAAGGGCTGGCGCGGGGCTCGGCGGCGCCATTTCGCGCTGGAGTGGAGCAGCCTCTAGAACGAGCTGGAGGATTCTGCCTACCTACACAGAGCCTTCGAGTCGTCTGGGGCCGCCATTACAATCCACGTCCATCCGCTTGGAAATGGCCTTCGTCTCGGCCTATGACCGGTTCCGGCGGACAGTACAGACCCCATAGAAGCCCCCGAAGCTCCCCTTTTTCGGGCCCCGCCCAGTTCTCGGAGTCTGTCCACCCCCTCTACTCCGCCCTCAAGAGGATTTCAAAGATGGAGGCGGCGGCTCCCTAAACCACTTTTCGTGTTCATCCGCCTCCATCCGAGATCGAAACGGGAGCTCGTCCGCCTCGGACGGTCCCGGCAGGAAGAGGGGATCCTGGCAGACCAACGGTGGGCAATATTGGCGACGGTGTCTGGGATCGGGGGCCGTCCTGGGGTCCGAAGAGTCCGGCCCCCTTCGTTCGCCCGCCTCGGCTGAGGCCGCCGCCATTTTCTCGCTGTCCGCCTCCTGCGGAGCGCGCCAAGCTGCCGGGAGTGCTCCGAGAACCAGCGGAGGAGACTGCGTTCGCGCCAGCCCGGCGGGGGGGCTGTGGCCAGGAGGGCCGAGCCGGCGGCCCCCGCCCCCCCGCTTCCCGGGTTATGCTGGACCGGGAGGTAAGGGGAACCGAGGCCAACCGGACTTGCCGCGGCTGAGGGCAGCGCCGGTTCCCCGCGGGCAAGATGCTGCAAAACGTGACTCCCCACAACAAGTACGTCCCCGCGAGCCGCGCGTGGGCAGGGGGTGTTGGGGGGCCGCGGCTGCGAGGTGTCGGGCTCGGAGGGAGTGCGGAGCCGACTCGGGCGCGTTGCTGTTAGTGGCGCAACTGGTCGTCCTCGCGGCGAGCGGCGGTTTGGGGGCCGCGCTGGCGGCCCGGGCCCCGCGTCCGGAAGGAGTGCAGGCAGGCAGGCCGTCCGCACGCGGCGCGGTGGGCAGCGCCCGGCGGCGGAGCGCGGGGGGCAGGCCGCTGATTGGGCAGCGGGCCCTGCGGGCAGCGGGTCTGGTGTCTGGCGACGGTTGTCCGGCCTTTGGGGGCGGGGGTTCGTGGCCGCATCTTGTGCTTTACAGGGTTGCCATGGTGATAGAGCTTCGGGGACTGGAAACGGGGATTCCCTGAGTAGGTAGCAGAATCACTCATACTCTGGATTCCTAATGTCTGGGGGTAGGTCTTAATTCCTAATAAAATTTGCTTGGCTTGGTTTTGTGATGAGAGATGTGTGTTTTGCGGAGGCTGGGATGTTTTTCCTTTGGGCATTTTTTGTTGTGTGCATGCGTGTGAGGTAACGTTGGGTTCATTCAGGGTAGAAAGGTGAATCTAAGGATCCTCTAATCCAGCTCTGCGGATGTAAACAATGAGGTCTCGGCGTAAGGGCTGTGCTCCTCTTGGGTTTTGGGAAACACCTGGTCTTGAGCACCAGAGAAATGTAAACTTGATGCTTTGTTGGCCTTTGATCCCCAGAGTTGATGCTATAGTGGACCTGTTTTTGGCAGGGGTTGGGCGTGAGGTGAGGTCTGTATCACTTTTATGAGGGAATTTGCTGACCTTGACTGTTCGGAGAGCTCTCGTTTTTTTTGAGTCCTTTAGAGGGAGGAGACTGAGTTTGCGAATAGTTAATTTCTGCAGTCTGGTAGCTTGAGGTGTTATTCCAGGCTGTGAAGTCTTGACAAATACTCTTCGTCTGGTTCTTTTTTTTTTTTTTCCCACCGAGTTGGTATGGTTTTCCGTTAGCTCTCTGGACCGTTGTTTGGAGTTAACTATTCAGAGCTTGTGGAGGATGCTGATGCCTTCTGCACGGGTGGATTCTTAGGTGTCTGTCTCATCAGCGTTTTCTGCCATTTTTCTTACTTTGTTTCGTTTTCACCTGCTCCCCTCAGGCTCAACCACCATGGCAACCACCAAGCCCCTAGTGAGAGGAGGAAGCTTGGGGTTGTTTCGTGGCTCCACCCATTTTGCTTAAGTCCCATCCCCATAAGGCTGTGCCCTATGAGAAACTACCTAGGGGGTTTTAACTTCTAAAAACAGGTGAAGGTGTCTATCAGATTTAAGAATTCAGAAGATAAGGTCTCTGGGTATACTAAATGCAGAAAAGGTGGGAAGAGGTAGGAGAACAAAAGCTGGACGGATTGTTTGGATGCTGGATTCAAGTGTTCGTGTTTTCACTAGATTCCAAGCCTGGATTTACTGAGGGTACATAGTGAAAATTAGTGTGAATTGTGGGATTCTGAATTCCACAAGATTACCACATCTGTTTTTGTTTCTTATCTTCACAGGCTCCCTGGGGAGGGGAATGCAGGGTTACTGGGGCTGGGCCCAGAGGCAGCTGCACCTGGAAAAAGGATTCGAAAGCCCTCTCTGTTGTATGAGGGATTCGAGAGCCCCACAATGGCTTCTGTGCCAGCTTTGCAACTAACCCCTGCCAACCCACCGCCCCCTGAGGTGTCCAATCCCAAAAAGCCAGGACGGGTTACCAACCAGTTGCAATACCTGCACAAGGTGGTGATGAAGGCTCTGTGGAAACATCAGTTTGCGTGGCCCTTCCGGCAACCTGTGGATGCGGTCAAACTGGGTCTGCCGGTGAGTAGAGAGATCATGAGTGGGGAGGTGTGGGAATGGACGAGAGTGTGTGTGCGTGAAAGTGGGCTGCCTAGTGTAGGTGCTGCGGCCCTTAGGGAGTTCCCATTTCCACCCTGTGTGGCAGATAGCCACCGGATTTTTAGATCTTTGGTCCTTTGTGATTGATTCAACCGCTTGCTCTCTGGCATCTCTCATTGTGCCCTCCATGTGTCCTTCCTTAACTTTTGTGCCCTGGCTCCATTTTACAGATTCCCACCCCAGGTTGGGAGAGGACCACGGTGGCCAAAATTCTTAGCTTCTTCCTTTCCCTCATGCAGCCCATGGATAGCCAGCCCCAGAGGTAATGTCACAGGATGGGAAACTTTCCAGAGTGGGTGGGAAGGCGGGTGGTTAAAGAAAGGCAATAAGGGTCTTCCTATGGGTGATAAGAATCCTGTTCCTTTTTTTTTTTTCCCCCTATCCCGTAGTTTTAATTGGGGCCGCAGTTGAGGAGGTAGTGGGTGTGTATGTGCTCGCGTGTGTGTTGGGGTTGGTAGTTTTCCTAAGAGAACAGGTTACTGTGGTCTGATGTGCCACTTCTTTCTTCAGGATTATCACAAAATTATAAAGCAGCCTATGGATATGGGTACCATTAAGAGGAGACTTGAAAACAACTATTATTGGGCTGCCTCAGAATGTATGCAGGATTTCAATACCATGTTCACCAACTGTTATATTTACAACAAGGTGAGTTTTTGTGTGCTGTTGGTAATTTGGGGAGAGTGCATTTATTGTCACTACTTTATCAATGTAAAGTTTAACTTTTACTGAAGATGTTTTCAGTAGTTCGGTATCTAGCAAACTTGTATTTAGAAAGGTACCATTGAAAACAGTGGTGTGGCTTCAGAGATCCAGAGTTGAAGGGCGTTTAACTACTTTTATAGTCTGGTGAATAGTGGGCTTGTTTCTTAGCGAAATCTCTAAGGACATAAATGAAAAAGGGACTTACCGGGGCTTCCCCTGGTGGTCCAGTGGATAAGGACACTGCCTTGCAGTGCAAGGGGCGCCGGTTCGATCCCTGGCCTGGGAAGATCCCACGTGCCGTGGAGCGGCTGGACTGATGTGTCCAATCACTGAGCCGGAGCTCTGGAGCGCATGCGCCCAGAGCCGGTGCTCTGTAACAACAGACACCACCGTGATGGGAGGCCCACAGGAGCCAAAGAACAAAGATGGATGAAAACAGAGAAATGAAAGACCAATAGAAGTGGCCCGCCCGCTCCCCTCCCTCCCCAACCCGACCCCCGCCCAAAATAAATACATAAATAAATCTTTTAAAAAAAAAAAAAGGAACTTATCAACTCTCAGTCTCTTACTTTTGAACTGTGTTTCTTTGTTGCATTTTGAGAGGCAAAGTTGGAAGAGAAAAGGGAATTTAGTGTGTAAGTAATTTTAGCACTTGATGAAGTTGTTTAAGGGAGTGGTGGGTGATGATATCTCTGGCTAGAAGTTTCTCAGAGAAAATGGTTTTTACCTGCCTCTTCCTGGCATTTGAACTTTGTTTCCTGTAGCCCACTGATGATATTGTCCTGATGGCACAAACGCTGGAAAAGATCTTCCTGCAGAAAGTGGCGTCAATGCCTCAAGAGGAACAAGAACTTGTGGTGACGATCCCCAAGAACAGTCACAAGAAAGGGGCCAAATTGGCAGGTAGGAAGAGGAAGGAGTTTTACTAATAGAGACCAAAAGATGGGAAAGATAATCAAATTAAGTTGTTTCTCTCCCCCTTCAGCACTCCAGGGCAGTATCAACAGTGCCCATCAGGTGCCTGCTGTCTCTTCTGTGTCTCACACAGCCCTGTATACTCCACCACCTGAGATTCCTACCACTGTCCTCAACATTCCCCACCCGTCGGTCCTCTCTTCGCCGCTTCTCAAGTCCTTGCACTCCGCTGGACCCCCACTCCTTGCTGTCTCTGCAGCTCCGCCAGCACAGCCCCTTGCCAAGGTATGTATCTGTGAATATCTTAGGGGTGGTGAGGAGGGAAAGGTCTTGAATGGCATGGACCCAGGGTAAAAGGCGCCTGTCTTACTTTTCTCTACAGAAAAAAGGGGTAAAGCGGAAAGCAGATACTACCACCCCTACACCTACAGCTATCCTGGCTCCTGGCTCCCCAGCTAGCCCTCCCGGGGGTCTTGAGCCTAAGGCAGCACGGCTTCCCCCTATGCGTAGAGAAAGTGGCCGCCCTATCAAGCCCCCACGCAAAGACTTGCCTGACTCTCAGCAACAACACCAGAGCTCCAAGAAAGGAAAGCTGTCGGAACAGTTAAAACATTGCAATGGCATTTTGAAGGAGTTACTCTCTAAGAAGCATGCTGCCTATGCCTGGCCTTTCTATAAACCAGTGGACGCTTCTGCTCTTGGCCTGCATGACTACCATGACATCATTAAGCACCCCATGGACCTCAGCACTGTCAAGGTACCCACTGCATGGGGCAGCTGGGATACTCAGGCAGTGATTGCAGCCTAAGGAGCAATAAAACAGTCACTTTTTGTGGGCACATAGCTTTCATTGTATTTTACTTTTACACATTAATAGGCATAAATTCAAGAATTCATTAAAGGAGTCCATATTTTCTGAAGTTTAAAACTTGTGGTGCGTTTTGTGTTCAGAGCATCACAGCTTATCTACTGTTAGGTCCTATTTATTGAGAATATTGGGAATAAGGTAAGAGAGTAAGGTGCGGGGCAAATAGTCAGGGCTTCCCTTTCACTTAGAAAAAGTGTTTTTTTTTTTTGTAGACATAGCTATTTCTTCCCCCCAAACCACCCAAATTCCTTTGTCACCCCTCATCCCCACTGTGCTGTCCAGAGGGCTGTTCTTGCGGTGTCTGGGCCTGGCGGGAATGGTGAGTCTCCCTGCCTGTGCAGCTTTGACTTTGCCTAGCATCCAGGCAGTAAAAGTCCCATCAGGTGCCTGCTGTCTCTTCTGTGTCTCACACAGCCCTGTATACTCCACCACCTGAGATTCCTACCACTGTCCTCAACATTCCCCACCCGTCGGTCCTCTCTTCGCCGCTTCTCAAGTCCTTGCACTCCGCTGGACCCCCACTCCTTGCTGTCTCTGCAGCTCCGCCAGCACAGCCCCTTGCCAAGGTATGTATCTGTGAATATCTTAGGGGTGGTGAGGAGGGAAAGGTCTTGAATGGCATGGACCCAGGGTAAAAGGCGCCTGTCTTACTTTTCTCTACAGAAAAAAGGGGTAAAGCGGAAAGCAGATACTACCACCCCTACACCTACAGCTATCCTGGCTCCTGGCTCCCCAGCTAGCCCTCCCGGGGGTCTTGAGCCTAAGGCAGCACGGCTTCCCCCTATGCGTAGAGAAAGTGGCCGCCCTATCAAGCCCCCACGCAAAGACTTGCCTGACTCTCAGCAACAACACCAGAGCTCCAAGAAAGGAAAGCTGTCGGAACAGTTAAAACATTGCAATGGCATTTTGAAGGAGTTACTCTCTAAGAAGCATGCTGCCTATGCCTGGCCTTTCTATAAACCAGTGGACGCTTCTGCTCTTGGCCTGCATGACTACCATGACATCATTAAGCACCCCATGGACCTCAGCACTGTCAAGGTACCCACTGCATGGGGCAGCTGGGATACTCAGGCAGTGATTGCAGCCTAAGGAGCAATAAAACAGTCACTTTTTGTGGGCACATAGCTTTCATTGTATTTTACTTTTACACATTAATAGGCATAAATTCAAGAATTCATTAAAGGAGTCCATATTTTCTGAAGTTTAAAACTTGTGGTGCGTTTTGTGTTCAGAGCATCACAGCTTATCTACTGTTAGGTCCTATTTATTGAGAATATTGGGAATAAGGTAAGAGAGTAAGGGGTGCGGGGGCAAATAGTCAGGGGCTTCCCCTTTCACTTAGAAAAAAAGTGATTTTTTTTTTTTGTAGACATAGCTATTTCTTCAACCCACCCAAATTCCTTTGACTACAAACTTGAGCCCTAGGGCTTATTATAAGATCCTTAAATGGTCACCCCTCATCCCCACTGTGCTGTCCAGAGGGCTGTTCTTGCGGTGTCTGGGCCTGGCGGGGAATGGTGAGTCTCCCTGCCTGTGCAGCTTCTGATGCTGCCTCCTTCTGCAGCGGAAGATGGAGAATCGTGATTACCGGGACGCACAGGAGTTTGCTGCTGACGTGCGGCTTATGTTCTCCAACTGCTATAAGTACAATCCTCCAGACCACGATGTTGTGGCCATGGCACGAAAGTTACAGGTGAGTGTCCAGGTCAGAGTTTGAAGGAAAAAAATAGATTTGGAGAAAGGAATTTTGCCATCTGTGCTGCACAGCCTCACAAGGCTCTCCCAATCTGTACGTACGGTCGTACATTGGAGCTGCCACATGGCTGGGTGTGGCCAGGGCACAGCCACTAGAGTGATTTTGAGTCTGCTGTCTCTCACTAGGATGTTTTTGAGTTCCGTTATGCCAAGATGCCAGATGAACCTCTGGAACCAGGGCCTTTACCAGTCTCTACTGCCTTGCCTCCTGGCTTGGCCAAATCATCTTCAGAATCCTCCAGCGAGGAGAGTAGCAGTGAGAGTTCTTCTGAGGAGGAGGAGGAGGAGGATGAGGAGGAAGAGGAGAGTGAAAGCTCTGACTCTGAGGAAGAAAGGGCTCATCGCTTGGCTGAACTACAGGAACAGGTATGGTTTTGTCACTCTTCAGTTTATTTGGGTGATCTTGACGCTGTCTTTGCCTTGATTTTTTCTTTTAATTTTACTGCTTTACTTGTATATTTTTTCAATTCAATGTGTTTCACTTTTCACTCTAGCTTAGAGCAGTACACGAACAACTGGCAGCCTTGTCCCAAGGCCCAATATCCAAGCCAAGCAAGCGAAAAAAAAGAAAAAAGAAGCGGAAGGCAGAGAAGCATCGAGGTCGAGCGGGGAAGAATTCATTAAAGGAGTCCATATTTTCTGAAGTTTAAAACTTGTGGTGCGTTTGTGTTCAGAGCATCACAGCTTATCTACTGTTAGGTCCTATTTATTGAGAATATTGGGAATAAGGTAAGAGAGTAAGGTGCGGGGGCAAATAGTCAGGGGCTTCCCCTTTCACTTAGAAAAAAAGTGATTTTTTTTTTTTGTAGACATAGCTATTTCTTCAACCCACCCAAATTCCTTTGACTACAAACTTGAGCCCTAGGGCTTATTATAAGATCCTTAAATGGTCACCCCTCATCCCCACTGTGCTGTCCAGAGGGCTGTTCTTGCGGTGTCTGGGCCTGGCGGGGAATGGTGAGTCTCCCTGCCTGTGCAGCTTCTGATGCTGCCTCCTTCTGCAGCGGAAGATGGAGAATCGTGATTACCGGGACGCACAGGAGTTTGCTGCTGACGTGCGGCTTATGTTCTCCAACTGCTATAAGTACAATCCTCCAGACCACGATGTTGTGGCCATGGCACGAAAGTTACAGGTGAGTGTCCAGGTCAGAGTTTGAAGGAAAAAAATAGATTTGGAGAAAGGAATTTTGCCATCTGTGCTGCACAGCCTCACAAGGCTCTCCCAATCTGTACGTACGGTCGTACATTGGAGCTGCCACATGGCTGGGTGTGGCCAGGGCACAGCCACTAGAGTGATTTTGAGTCTGCTGTCTCTCACTAGGATGTTTTTGAGTTCCGTTATGCCAAGATGCCAGATGAACCTCTGGAACCAGGGCCTTTACCAGTCTCTACTGCCTTGCCTCCTGGCTTGGCCAAATCATCTTCAGAATCCTCCAGCGAGGAGAGTAGCAGTGAGAGTTCTTCTGAGGAGGAGGAGGAGGAGGATGAGGAGGAAGAGGAGAGTGAAAGCTCTGACTCTGAGGAAGAAAGGGCTCATCGCTTGGCTGAACTACAGGAACAGGTATGGTTTTGTCACTCTTCAGTTTATTTGGGTGATCTTCGTACGCTGTCTTTGCCTTGATTTTTTTTCTTTTAATTTTTACTGCTTTACTTGTATATTTTTTCAATTCAATGTGTTTCACTTTTCACTCTAGCTTAGAGCAGTACACGAACAACTGGCAGCCTTGTCCCAAGGCCCAATATCCAAGCCCAAGCGCAAGCGAGAAAAAAAAGAGAAAAAGAAGAAGCGGAAGGCAGAGAAGCATCGAGGTCGAGCCGGGGTTGACGAGGATGACAAAGGGCCTCGGGCACCCCGCCCATCTCAGCCCAAGAAGTCCAAGAAAGCAGGCGGCAGCACGGGTGGCAGTGCCGCTACACTAGGGCCTCCTGGCTTTGGACCTTCTGGAGGAAGTGGCACCAAGTGAGTTCTAACAGGGAAGGAAGCAGAGACAGCTCAGCTATGTCTCCAGTCTTTCCAGGGGAGAATCACTTCTCCCACCTTGCAGAATTCTCACTACATCAGGGGCCAGTGAATGTTTTTTGTAAGTGTCCAGATGATGAGATCTTGAAGTATACAGGGTCTCAGAGGTGCTTATATTTAACTCTTGACAAGGTCATCTGCCTGCCCCTCTCTAAACCATTGAATCTGTACTATTTTGTGTTTTCTTCCGTAGTTGGGGGTGGTTTAGTGCTTTAGCAGAGAAGTGGAGCTGTGCCAGTATACCTGTGTTTGATTCTCAAAGCCCAACCAAGATTAATGTGAAGTTTGGCTTTATAAAGAAGCTCTGCTCCCCTAATAAAAGTGTCCAGTAGCCCACCTGTGACCCACTCATTCATTTACCTTAGTGAAAACAGTTCTTCAGGCATAAAATCCAGATCACAGAGTTGAACAATGAGAGTATGTTGAGAAGGTAATAATGGTGCTCCCACAATTGACAGTTTTCTTTTGCCCATAGACTCCCCAAAAAGGCCACAAAGACAGCCCCACCTGCCGTGCCTGCAGGCTACGACTCAGAGGAGGAGGAAGAAAGCAGGCCCATGAGTTACGATGAGAAGCGGCAGTTGAGCCTGGACATCAACAAACTGCCTGGGGAGAAACTGGGTCGAGTTGTACACATAATCCAAGCCAGGGAGCCCTCTTTACGTGACTCAAACCCAGAGGAAATTGAGATTGATTTTGAAACACTCAAGCCGTCCACACTTAGAGAGCTTGAACGCTATGTTCTTTCCTGCTTACGAAAGAAACCTCGGAAGCCGTATAGTGAGTATGGAATGAGGTCCCCCAGTTAACTCAGCAAATTCTCGTGAGGTTCTGAGGACAGTTTGGAGAAGGATAGCATGTGCTTGATGTATTTGTAATTATCAGGTCCTGAGATGACAGGTTGCCTCAGTTGCTTCCAAAAGTTCAAGAAAGGCATTTGGCAACAGTGGGGGACAGAAGAACTAAAGTAGTTCTGGCTGGACTTAATCCTGGTTGGTTTGTTTTTCCTAGCTGTCAAGAAACCCGTGGGAAAAACAAAGGAGGAACTGGCTTTGGAGAAGAAGCGGGAACTAGAAAAGCGGTTACAAGATGTTAGTGGGCAGCTCAATTCTACCAAAAAGCCCCCCAAGAAAGGTGAGTTGTCCCATAAGCCACTGTGAGTTCACTACACCTTGCCCTCTTGGTTCATGAAAAATGGATCTCAGACTTAACGCATCTTTAAACTTCAACTTTATTCTTCAGCGAGTGAGAAAACAGAGACATCAGCACAACAGGTAGCCGTGTCCCGCCTCAGCGCTTCCAGCTCCAGCTCGGACTCCAGCTCCTCCTCTTCATCTTCCTCCTCTTCAGACACCAGTGATTCAGACTCAGGCTGAAGGGCCAGGCCAGATGGGGCAGGAGGCTCCGCAGGACCGGACCCCTAGACCACCCTGCCCCACCCCTCCCCTCCCTTTGCTGTGACACTTCCTCATCTCACCCCTCCGCCCACTGTAGGAGAGCTGGCTCTGCAGGAGGGAGGGATGCAGGGACAATGACAGAAGGAGAAACATAAAAAACGGACAAAATAGACTCGAGTGCCCAGCCCTGTGGAGAGTGACCTCTTGGGCATAGAGCCCTGTTCACATGGCTGGGGTGGGCAGGGGTACAGGATGGGAATGGGCAGAAGCCCTGATACGGGCTTACCTGAGGCCACCACTGCCCTGTTCACTTTAAAAGGACCCTGTTTTGAGGCTGTTCTATTTATTTTAAGCTAGATAAGGCTGAGGAGGGATGGGGCCATGTTCCCTCAGCCTCCATGGGGAGGGAAGAAGGGGGAGCACCTTTTTTACGTTAACTTTTTTTTTCTACTTGGTTTTCCCTTTTCCTTCTTCTCCATTTGGGGCCCCTGGGGGTTTCAGTCATCTCCCCATTTGGTCCCCTGGATTGTCTTTTGTCTGTTGATTCTAACTTGTAAATAAAGAAAATATTATTCAAGTTCTGATTTCATTACCTTAATAATGTTTGTTTTTGTAGTGCTTCAAAACAAATGGGACATAGTTTGAGAATTCTGGGGGATGTATTCCTGAGGTGAGGGGAGATGGGACCATCCTGTTTTAAATAAACCAGTAGGCTCTTGTAATGAAAGTGCATTGCCCTTTGTAATGTGAATCCTCCAAAATGGCTTGCAGTCTACTCTGATTTAATGAAGCAACACTTGGCTCATTTGTGCCTTAGCCAAGAATTTCAAACTCAGGACTTGAACTAGGCTCAGGTTTTCTTCTGGTGCTGGATATGTGGATTGTCTCCTGGACACTTGTTTTACCAGGATGCAAAAGGGATGGGAATAGCCATTAATTTGTTCCTTTTTCTGCATTGGGTACTGCCTTTACAAAGGCAGGTGTCTACTTTTACAATGTACAATGATTTGGGGTCGAATTGCACTTTTACAGAGCAAAGCTAGTTAATAAGAATTCCAGTAGTCTACCAGATTGAAACCACAAAAACTTATTTCCACAAGTGCAGGCCCTTCTTTTGCTAAAGACAAAAGGGTAGAGACATTCAGGTTCTGGAGTTGGGGGCCTTAAAGCTAACTGAAGCAAACTTAAGACATCTTAGTATAATGGGCATGGTAGAGAATTGGATCATTTTAAATAAGATGTCTGGAAATGTAAGGCTGGCTTACTCTCTAATGTTGCCAGAAACACGTAAGGTGGAAATGATTTGGGAAGTAGCAATAAATTGGACTCTAGCAGTGATCTCAATTTCACAGCTGCTGAAAGGCTAGTAACTTTTAATTACATCTGAGCTTTTTGTGTGGCTTGTGTGATGTTAATTCCTTGACCAGGGATTGAACCCACACTGGACCCCCAAGAAATTCTTTTAATTCTTAAGTGGAGGCCTGGGCAAGAGCTCATAGAAATTCTAATACACAGGCCAGATTGCGATCACTTGTAAACCATTTTGCCAAGTCCCTTAAGATATTTTTTAAGCGGAAGAGGCCCCTAGTTGGGCTTTGGGGCCATCTTAAGTTGTGGAGTGCAGTGAGTAAATTCTTCAACTGGTTTTGAGCACTGGTCCTCTAGAGAAAAGTGAAAAGGATTTAAGTTCAGAAGTACTTAATAGAGTTGGAAAAGATAAGATTTAAGTCTAGGAGAATCAGTGATTTCGACTGTGTGTACTGCATCTCACTTAAAAGGGAATTTAAGGTTTGAGTCTGGGGAAGAGAGCAGTTAGTATCTTAAGTGTGGCTTGGGAAAATAAACTGAAAAAGTGAGTTTCTTGGTCTGAAGTCCTGAAGGTTCCTGATTCGTTCCCAGGTCCCAGCACCAAAAAAAAAAAAAGTTGGACATTAATAACTGTTGATCAGTCACTAAGTTGTGTCTGACTTGGGCCCCATGGTCTGCTGCATGTCAGGCTTCCTGTCAACCATTTTGCTTAAACTTGTCCAAGATGCCATTCAACCTCTCTTGTCCCCTTCTGCCTTCAGTCTTTACCCAGCATCGTCAGGCTTCCCTGTCAACCATTTTGCTAAAGACAAAAGGGTAGAGACATTCAGGTTCTGGAGTTGGGGCCTTAAAGCTAACTGAAGCAAACTTAAGACATCTTAGTATAATGGGCATGGTAGAAGAATGGATTCAGTTTAATAAGATGTCTGAAATGTAACTGGCTTACTCTAGGAGAATTGGATCATTTTAAATAAGATGTCTGAAATGTAAGGCTGGCTTACTCTCTAATGTTGCCAGAAACACGTAAGGTGGAAATGATTTGGGAAGTAGCAATAAATTGGACTCTAGCAGTGATCTCAATTTCACAGCTGCTGAAAGGCTAGTAACTTTTAATTACATCTGAGCTTTTTGTGTGGCTTGTGTGATGTTAATTCCTTGACCAGGGATTGAACCCACACTGGACCCCCAAGAAATTCTTTTAATTCTTAAGTGGAGGCCTGGGCAAGAGCTCATAGAAATTCTAATACACAGGCCAGATTGCGATCACTTGTAAACCATTTTGCCAAGTCCCTTAAGATATTTTTTAAGCGGAAGAGGCCCCTAGTTGGGCTTTGGGGCCATCTTAAGTTGTGGAGTGCAGTGAGTAAATTCTTCAACTGGTTTTGAGCACTGGTCCTCTAGAGAAAAGTGAAAAGGATTTAAGTTCAGAAGTACTTAATAGAGTTGGAAAAGATAAGATTTAAGTCTAGGAGAATCAGTGATTTCGACTGTGTGTACTGCATCTCACTTAAAAGGGAATTTAAGGTTTGAGTCTGGGGAAGAGAGCAGTTAGTATCTTAAGTGTGGCTTGGGAAAATAAACTGAAAAAGTGAGTTTCTTGGTCTGAAGTCCTGAAGGTTCCTGATTCGTTCCCAGGTCCCAGCACCAAAAAAAAAAAAAGTTGGACATTAATAACTGTTGATCAGTCACTAAGTTGTGTCTGACTTGGGCCCCATGGTCTGCTGCATGTCAGGCTTCCCTGTCAACCATTTTGCTTAAACTTGTCCAAGATGCCATTCAACCTCTCTTGTCCCCTTCTGCCTTCAGTCTTTACCCAGCATCGTCTTTTTCAATGAATCACGTCTGCATCAGGTGGCCAAAGTATTAGAGCTTCAGCATCAGTTTTTCCAATGAATATTCAGGATTGATTTCCTTTAGGATTGACTGGTTTGATCTCGCAGTCCAAAGAGTCTTAACTAGCACCACAGGTTCAAAGCATCAATTCGTTGGCACTTAGCTTTATTTTATTTTGGGGGTGCGGGGGGATTGTGGGCGGGCGGGCCATTTCTATTGGTCTTTCATTTGTCTATTTTCATCCATCTTTGTTCTTTGGCCTATGTGGGCCACCCATCGCAGTGGCCTCTGCTGTCGCAGAGCACCGGCTCTGGGTGCATGGGCTCCAGAGCTCTGGCTCGGTAGTCAGACACATCAGTCCAGCCACTCTGCGGCATGTGGGATCTTCCCAGGCCAGGGATCGAACTGGCGTCCCTTGCACTGCAAGGCGGTGTCCTTACTCACTGGACCACCAGGGAAGCCTAGCACTCGGCTTTATAGTTCAGTTCTCACATTCATACATAACTATTGGGAAAACCATAGCTTTTTAAGTCTTTTGTCAGCTTCCATGATAGCTGAGCTGGTAAAGAAGCTGCCTGCAATGTGGAAGACACCGGTTTAATTCTGTGGTCTGCAAGTTACCCTAGGGATGGGATAAACTACCTAATCTAGTAACTATTCTTGGGCTTCCCTTCAGGCTCAGATGGTAAAGAATTTGCCTGCAATGTAAGAGACCTGGGTTTGATCCCTGGGTTGGGAAGATCCCCTGGAGAAGGGACTGGCTACCCACTGCAGTATTCTTGCCTGGAGAATTCCATGGACAGAGGAACCTGGTAGGCTATAGTCCACGGACTCACAAAGAGCTGGACATGACGGCAATTTTCATTTGGCAAAGTGGTGTCTGCTTTTTAGTATGCTGTCTAGGTTTGTCATAGGGTTTTTTTCACTAAGGAGCAAGTGTCTTAATTTCGTGACTGCAGTCACCATCTGCAGTGATTTTTGGAACACACAAAAATTTTGTGATTTTTTTTCCCTATTTGCTTTGAAATGACAAAATCTGTCACTGTTTACATTATTTCCCTATCTATTTGCCATAAAGTGATGGGACTGGATGCCATGTTATTTTTGGCTATTCTGGGTTTTCACTGCTGCCACAGGTTCTTCTCTAGTTGCAGGGAGTGGGGGCTACTCTAGTTGAGGTGAGCAGGCTTGTTGTGGTGACTTCTCTTGCTGTGGAACTTGAGCTCTAGGGCACACAGGCTTCAATAGTTGTGACACATGAGCTCAGTAGTTGTGACGGCTCTGAGTCTCGAGAGCACAGGCTCCATAGTTGGGGCTCGCAGGCTTAGTTGCGACGCAGCATGTGGGATCTTCCTGGATCAGGAATTGAACCCATGTCTCCTGCATTGGCAGGCGAACTCCACCACTGAGCTACCAGGGAAGCCCTCTCCCAGGAATCTTGATTCCAGCTTGGGATTCATCCAGCCTGACATTCCACGTGATGTACTCAAAGAAGTGAAGTAAACAGAGTGACGATATACAGCCTTGATGTACTCCTTTCCCAACATTGAACCAGTCCATTGTTTCATGTCTGTTCTAACTTGTTTCCTGACCTGCGCACAGGTTTCTCAGGAGGTGGGTAAGGTAGTCTGGTATTCCCATGTCTTTAAGAATTTTCTACATTTTGTGGTGATCCACACAGTCAAAGGCTTTAGTGTAGTCAATGAAGCAGAAGTAGAGGTTTTTCTGAAATTCTCTGGCTTTTTCTATGATCCAACAATTGGGCAATTTGATGTATGAGAAGGCAGCCTGGCTTATCCCCTTGACTGCAGAGCAGGCCGACACTGGGCAAGAGTGGCTCTGGACCTGGTTTACACCTCCCACCTTAGCAGGCCCTTTACCAGTGGATTTCTTTGGTAAAGAGTCCTTGTCCTGGTCTCCGACCCTTGAGGTTGCCATGTGGCCCTTACTTTTTCCCCTAGTCAAATTTACTGGTCCAAACCTTAGCCCAATCCCCATTATCTGCTTGAGGCATTGCAATGGTTTCAGGAGTCTGATCCCCATCTTGGCTGGAATTACTTCCTTCTAAAGTCACAAGCACAGTCTCCAACACAGCCAGGAGGGAGAACAAGCATGGGGTCGTCCTGTGGGCAGCGTTTCCTCCCATGCTCGCACTTTCCAGCTCTTCCTGTAAGCATCAGTTCTGCGCGTCACTGTTTACATTATTTCCCTATCTATTTGCCATAAAGTGATGGGACTGGATGCCATGTTATTTTTGGCTATTCTGGGTTTTCACTGCTGCCACAGGTTCTTCTCTAGTTGCAGGGAGTGGGGGCTACTCTAGTTGAGGTGAGCAGGCTTGTTGTGGTGACTTCTCTTGCTGTGGAACTTGAGCTCTAGGGCACACAGGCTTCAATAGTTGTGACACATGAGCTCAGTAGTTGTGACGGCTCTGAGTCTCGAGAGCACAGGCTCCATAGTTGGGGCTCGCAGGCTTAGTTGCGACGCAGCATGTGGGATCTTCCTGGATCAGGAATTGAACCCATGTCTCCTGCATTGGCAGGCGAACTCCACCACTGAGCTACCAGGGAAGCCCTCTCCCAGGAATCTTGATTCCAGCTTGGGATTCATCCAGCCTGACATTCCACGTGATGTACTCAAAGAAGTGAAGTAAACAGAGTGACGATATACAGCCTTGATGTACTCCTTTCCCAACATTGAACCAGTCCATTGTTTCATGTCTGTTCTAACTTGTTTCCTGACCTGCACAGGTTTCTCAGGAGGTGGGTAAGGTAGTCTGGTATTCCCATGTCTTTAAGAATTTTCTACATTTTGTGGTGATCCACACAGTCAAAGGCTTTAGTGTAGTCAATGAAGCAGAAGTAGAGGTTTTTCTGAAATTCTCTGGCTTTTTCTATGATCCAACAATTGGGCAATTTGATGTATGAGAAGGCAGCCTGGCTTATCCCCTTGACTGCAGAGCAGGCCGACACTGGGCAAGAGTGGCTCTGGACCTGGTTTACACCTCCCACCTTAGCAGGCCCTTTACCAGTGGATTTCTTTGGTAAAGAGTCCTTGTCCTGGTCTCCGACCCTTGAGGTTGCCATGTGGCCCTTACTTTTTCCCCTAGTCAAATTTACTGGTCCAAACCTTAGCCCAATCCCCATTATCTGCTTGAGGCATTGCAATGGTTTCAGGAGTCTGATCCCCATCTTGGCTGGAATTACTTCCTTCTAAAGTCACAAGCACAGTCTCCAACACAGCCAGGAGGGAGAACAAGCATGGGGTCGTCCTGTGGGCAGCGTTTCCTCCCATGCTCGCACTTTCCAGCTCTTCCTGTAAGCATCAGTTCTGCCGCGTCTGCTTTTCTCTTTCCCCTTATGCCATTTGCTCCCCTTTAAAGCTTCCACAGGAAGCGTTTATTCAGTCAACACACTTTATTAAGTTCCTTTGATTATCTTACTTTTCAACAAATACCATTACAGAAATAGACCTAGACATTCCCAAACTACTAAGTCAGGAGGTGTGGCAGTGAAGATATAAGACCCTTGCCTTGTCTTTGAAGATTTATCAGTACAGTTAACTCTCATGGTGCAGTTACTGGACCGATTCGCCTCAAGATGAAGGCATGACTTAGTCTTCCTGATTATTCCTTCTAATTGCACCCCATTGTATGCATCTCAGTCCAAGCCCTACTGGCCTTGGTTCTCACAGGACTATTCTGACTGAAAAGCCTTGCTTCTCTAAGGGGATCTTAGGACAAGGACCAAAGCTAGTAGGAGTTACTCTCTGAGATTTGCCAAGAAAAAGGCAGAGGAGGACTCCCTGAGCAATGAGAAAGGGACTCTTAGATAAGCAAGAAGGCTGAGCACTAAAGAATTGATGCTTTCGAATTGTGGTGCTGGAGAAGACTCTTGGGGCTTCTCTGGTGGCGTAGATGGTAAAGAATCTGCCTGCAATGCAGGAGACCCAGGTTCGATTCTGGATCAGGAAGATCCCCTGGAGAAGGGAATGGCTACTCACTGCAGTATTCTCGCCTGCGGAATCCCATGGACAGAGGAGCCTGGTGGGCTACAGTCTATGGCGTTGCAAAGAGTCGGACAGGACTGAAGTGACAGCACAGAAGACCTTTGAGAGTCCCTTGGACAGCAAGGAGATCAAACTCGTCAATCCTAAAGGAAATCGACCCTGAATGTTCCTTGGAAGGACTGACGCTGAAGCTCCAATACTTTGGCCGCCTGATGCAAAGAGACGACTCACTGGAAAAGACCCTGAAGCTGGGAAAGATTGAAGGCAGGAGAAAGGGACGACAGAGGAGACATGGTTGGATGGCATCACCAACTCAGTGACATGAATTTGAGCAAACTCAGGGACATAGTGAAGGACAGGGAAGCCTGGTGTGCAGCAGTCCATGTGGTCACTGAGAGTCACACAACTTAGAGGCTGAACAGCAACAGAGAGCCAGAAAGGGAGCCAGAAACGCCAGACGGCTGACCTGATGATACAGCGATCTCCATCCTTGCTTCTTCCCCTTCCCTGGATCATCAGCCTAGTGCCAGCTTGGCGGAATCCCACTAGGAGGTTTTTCTGTCCCCCTAGTTTACCTGCTGGAAGCAGGGACAGGGGTTACATTAGATAACCAATCAGAATTTTCAATAAAAGTTGTAAGTTCTAGCAGTACCATATGCAAAGATCTGCAAATAATTTAAAGAGGGTTCTGATCTGAGAGACTTATGAGAATGGTTCAGACAGACCTGGCAACTGTTAGGAGGATGGGAGCGAGTGCTGCCAGCCAAAGCAGCAGTGATGGGAGCTCCCTGGGGTCCGGAGGTGAGGACTCCGTGCTTCCCCTGTGGTGGCCTGCATTCATTCTTGGCAGGGAAACGGAAGTCCTGAAAGCCAAGTGGCCAAAAGAACAAAAGAAAGAAAGAAAAGAAACAGCAATGATAACTGCCTGAGAGCAGGCAGTGCCGAGGCAGCAGGAAAGGGTACGGACTTTCAGATAAGACCAGAAAGTCAGGGAGAGCTAGATCAAAGGAGGTCATTCAGACTGCAGTAAGAATGTGAATTCTTATCCTGAAGGCTTTCATAACAGCTCCCATTTATCAAGCACTTACTGTGTAACAAGCACTGTACTAGAGACAAACTGTAAGCTCATTTGGTCCCCATTGTAGTCCTTTGAGGCCTTACTTGTCTCCATGTAACAGATGAAGACCTGAGGTAGAGGTGAGGAACTTGCCCCACATCACAACACAGCCAGTGAGCACTGGAGCTGGATTTGAACCCAGCACGACGGGGCGACTAACCTTTTTCACTTTCACAACCTGGTTCCGGGAACTGCTACACTAGAATCCAATACCACGGGCTGGTGCGGAGTGAGGAAGCCCACCTTCTTGGAAGGAACAGCAGCGGGGAGAGCCAGGTTGGGTTAGCAGGGCAGTGGGGTGGAGGCAGGGTGACAGGTTAGGAAGCAGCAGCCGCAGCGGCCCCAGCCTGCGAGCACAGCGGTGCAGGGTAGAAATGTGCATGAAGGGACACGGGAGATTTAAAAACCATGTAGGAAATACAATGAATAGATGGGATTATTCTCTGAAAGTTCTTAGTTTATCTCCACATAGCAAAGGAAGAATGGGGGGCGGGGGGTGTATCTGTATCCCTCAAATCTCTCCAGCAGTGTAAGTTTGATGGTTCCTTGACTAAAGGGAGGTCACTGGCTGACTATCAGATTTGAATGCAACGCCAGGCGGCTCGCCTAAGGGACAGGAAGGCTGTTGTGGTTCAGTAGGTCCCACTCTGCAGCCCCATGGACTGCAGTGTGCCAGACTTCACTGTCCATCACCATCTCCCGGAGTGTGTTCAAACTCATGTCCTTTGAGTCGGTAATGCTATCCAACCATTCCATCCTCTGCCACCCTCTTCTCCTCCCTCAATCTTTCCCAGTACCAGGGTCTTTTCCAAATTGGGTCTTAAAAGTGAGGGACAACTGCCCCTGTGGTGGCCTGCAAGAGACAAGGAACCAAGTGGCCAAGAACAAGAAAGAAAGAAAGAAACAGCAATGATAACTGCCTGAGAGCAGGCAGTGCCGAGGCAGCAGGAAAGGGCGGACTTTCAGATAAGACCAGAAAGTCAGGGAGAGCTAGATCAAAGGAGGTCATTCAGACTGCAGTAAGAATGTGAATTCTTATCCTGAAGGCTTTCATAACAGCTCCCATTTATCAAGCACTTACTGTGTAACAAGCACTGTACTAGAGACAAACTGTAAGCTCATTTGGTCCCCATTGTAGTCCTTTGAGGCCTTACTTGTCTCCATGTAACAGATGAAGACCTGAGGTAGAGGTGAGGAACTTGCCCCACATCACAACACAGCCAGTGAGCACTGGAGCTGGATTTGAACCCAGCACGACGGGGCGACTAACCTTTTTCACTTTCACAACCTGGTTCCGGGAACTGCTACACTAGAATCCAATACCACGGGCTGGTGCGGAGTGAGGAAGCCCACCTTCTTGGAAGGAACAGCAGCGGGGAGAGCCAGGTTGGGTTAGCAGGGCAGTGAGAGTGGAGGCAGGGTGACAGGTTAGGAAGCAGCAGCCGCAGCGGCCCCAGCCTGCGAGCACAGCGGTGCAGGGTAGAAATGTGCATGAAGGGACACGGGAGATTTAAAAACCATGTAGGAAATACAATGAATAGATGGGATTATTCTCTGAAAGTTCTTAGTTTATCTCCACATAGCAAAGGAAGAATGGGGGGCGGGGGGTGTATCTGTATCCCTCAAATCTCTCCAGCAGTGTAAGTTTGATGGTTCCTTGACTAAAGGGAGGTCACTGGCTGACTATCAGATTTGAATGCAACGCCAGGCGGCTCGCCTAAGGGACAGGAAGGCTGTTGTGGTTCAGTAGGTCCCACTCTGCAGCCCCATGGACTGCAGTGTGCCAGACTTCACTGTCCATCACCATCTCCCGGAGTGTGTTCAAACTCATGTCCTTTGAGTCGGTAATGCTATCCAACCATTCCATCCTCTGCCACCCTCTTCTCCTCCCCCCCCTCAATCTTTCCCAGTACCAGGGTCTTTTCCAATGAGTTGGGTCTTCGCATCAGGTGGCCAGAGTATTGGTGCTTCAGTTTCAGCATCAGTCCTCCCAATGAATATTTGGGCTTCCCTGGTGGCTCAGACAGTAAAGAATCCACCTGCAGGAGACCTGAGTTTGATCTCTGCTTTGGGTAAGATCCCCTGGAGAGGAGAATGGCTACCCACTCCAGTATCCTTGCTTGGAGAATCCCATGGACAGAGGAGCCTGGTGGGCTAAAGTCCATGAGGTTTTAAACAGTTGGACACCACTGAGAGACTAACACATCTGGAAGGGATGCTGAAACCTGTGTTCGTCGCCGCGGAGGGTCTTTGGCGCCACCTGGTGAGCAAGTTGCCCATAGCATCCTCCCGAAACCACGCTGGATATTTCTGTGTCCACCTTCCCAGCTTTCCTTTCCACCTCCTATACTTCAACTCTTGAAACACGAACCTTCACTTTTCTGACCCAGAGACGCTTGTCTCCCTTAACCTCTGAGCATCCGGGTTCTTTGGTACCCCAGGCTCCTCGTGCGCATCCTCTGCAGTCAGTCCCTCCTAGCTGGCTTCTCCAGAGACCCAGCCTCAGCTTCCGTGAGATGTTGTCTGTCTGTTACCTCCCCTGCCCTCTTCTCCTTATTGGCACAGTATTTCTAAGCAATTTCATCCATTCCTGTGGAGGCAACTCCCACTCATAAAGTCTGTCTCTGTCTAGACTTTGCTCCAAAGTTCCCAAATCTGTTTTTCAACCACCTCATAGCAATGTCCCATAGGTTTTGGCTCTTGACACACATCCAGAAAACATCCTGTCTCTTCCCAAATGTGTCTCTGTGAGTTACCCATTTGTGTAACAAGCTCTTGTACAGAACTTATTAACGTGTCAAGCATTTAAAATACCTTTGAATGAAGTCCTGGGCTTCCTGGTGGTCCAGTGGGTAAGGACACCACCTTGCAGTGCAACGGGCGCCGGTTCAATCCCTGGCCTGAGAAGATCCCACGTGCAGAGCGGCTAGACCCATGTGTCCAATTCCCGGAGTGTGTTCAAACCCCCATTTTCCTTTTTGAGTCGGTAATGCTATCCAACCATTCCATCCTCTGCCACCCTCTTCTCCTCCCCTCAATCTTTCCCAGTACCAGGGTCGTTTCCAATGAGTTGGGTCTTCGCATCAGGTGGCCAGAGTATTGGTGCTTCAGTTTCAGCATCAGTCCTCCCAATGAATATTTGGGCTTCCCTGGTGGCTCAGACAGTAAAGAATCCACCTGCAGGAGACCTGAGTTTGATCTCTGCTTTGGGTAAGATCCCCTGGAGAGGAGAATGGCTACCCACTCCAGTATCCTTGCTTGGAGAATCCCATGGACAGAGGAGCCTGGTGGGCTAAAGTCCATGAGGTTTTAAACAGTTGGACACCACTGAGAGACTAACACATCTGGAAGGGATGCTGAAACCTGTGTTCGTCGCCGCGGAGGGTCTTTGGCGCCACCTGGTGAGCAAGTTGCCCATAGCATCCTCCCGAAACCACGCTGGATATTTCTGTGTCCACCTTCCCAGCTTTCCTTTCCACCTCCTATACTTCAACTCTTGAAACACGAACCTTCACTTTTCTGACCCAGAGACGCTTGTCTCCCTTAACCTCTGAGCATCCGGGTTCTTTGGTACCCCAGGCTCCTCGTGCGCATCCTCTGCAGTCAGTCCCTCCTAGCTGGCTTCTCCAGAGACCCAGCCTCAGCTTCCGTGAGATGTTGTCTGTCTGTTACCTCCCCTGCCCTCTTCTCCTTATTGGCACAGTATTTCTAAGCAATTTCATCCATTCCTGTGGAGGCAACTCCCACTCATAAAGTCTGTCTCTGTCTAGACTTTGCTCCAAAGTTCCAAGTCTGTTTTTCAACCACCTCATAGCAATGTCCCATAGGTTTTTGGCTCTTGACACACATCCAGAAAACATCCTGTCTCTTCCCCAAATGTGTCTCTGTGAGTTACCCATTTGTGTAACAAGCTCTTGTACAGAACTTATTAACGTGTCAAGCATTTAAAATACCTTTGAATGAAGTCCTGGGCTTCCCTGGTGGTCCCGTGGGTAAGGACACCACCTTGCAGTGCAACGGGCGCCGGTTCAATCCCTGGCCTGAGAAGATCCCACGTGCCGCAGAGCGGCTAGACCCATGTGTCCAATTACCGAGCCGGAGCTCTGGAGCGCATGTGCCCAGAGCCGGTGCTCTGCGACAACAGAGGCCACTGCAATGGGAGGCCAACACGGGCTGAAGAACAGATGGATGAAAAAATAGATAAATGAAAGACCAATAGAAGTGGCCCGCCCACCCCCCTCCCCAACCCGCCACCCCTCCCTCCCCAAAAATTTTTTAATAAAAATAAAGGGAAAATTCTTTAAAAAAATAAATAAACAAATAAATGAAGTCCTAGGGGAGGACGAAGGGTTAGACTGAGTTTGGGATTTACATGTACACACATGCTATATTTAAAATAGGAAACAGGGCTTCCCTGGTGGTCTAGTGTTTAAGAATCTGTTTTGCAGTGCGAGGGACAATGGTTCGATCCCTGGTCCAGAAAGGTCCCACATGCCACAGGGCAGCTAAACCCGTGCCCCCGAGCTATTGAGCTCTAGATCCTTTGCTTCACAACAATTAAAACCCATCACAGTGAGAAGCCTGCACACCACAGCACAGCCCCCGCCCACAGCAGCTAGAGAAAGCCCATGTACAGCCACGAAGACCCAGCACAGCCAAAAATAAATATTAAAAAATAATAAAATAGACCATCAACAAAGTCGTACTGTATAGCACAGGGAACTCTCAATATTCTTTAATAGTCTAAGTGGGAAAATAAGTGGAAAAAGAATAGATACATGTACTTGAGTCCCCTCATAAAGCTCTGTCTCTGTCTTTTTATTGGCACAGTATTTCTAAGCAATTTCATCCATTCCTGTGGAGGAAAAAGTCTGTCTCTGTCTAGACTTTGCTCCAAAGTTCAAGTCTGTTTTCAACCACCTCATAGCAATGTCCCATAGGTTTTGGCTCTTGACACACATCCAGAAAACATCCTGTCTCTTCCCAAATGTGTCTCTGTGAGTTACCCATTTGTGTAACAAGCTCTTGTACAGAACTTATTAACGTGTCAAGCATTTAAAATACCTTTGAATGAAGTCCTGGGCTTCCCTGGTGGTCCCGTGGGTAAGGACACCACCTTGCAGTGCAACGGGCGCCGGTTCGATCCCTGGCCTGGGAAGATCCCACGTGCCGCGGAGCGGCTAGACCCATGTGTCCAATTACCGAGCCGGAGCTCTGGAGCGCATGTGCCCAGAGCCGGTGCTCTGCGACAACAGAGGCCACTGCAATGGGAGGCCAACACGGGCTGAAGAACAGATGGATGAAAAAATAGATAAATGAAAGACCAATAGAAGTGGCCCGCCCACCCTCCCTCCCCAACCCGCCACCCCTCCCTCCCCAAAAATTTTTTAATAAAAATAAAGGGAAAATTCTTTAAAAAAATAAATAAACAAATAAATGAAGTCCTAGGGGAGGACGAAGGGTTAGACTGAGTTTGGGATTTACATGTACACACATGCTATATTTAAAATAGGAAACAGGGCTTCCCTGGTGGTCTAGTGTTTAAGAATCTGTTTTGCAGTGCGAGGGACAATGGTTCGATCCCTGGTCCAGAAAGGTCCCACATGCCACAGGGCAGCTAAACCCGTGCCCCCGAGCTATTGAGCTCTAGATCCTTTGCTTCACAACAATTAAAACCCATCACAGTGAGAAGCCTGCACACCACAGCACAGCCCCCGCCCACAGCAGCTAGAGAAAGCCCATGTACAGCCACGAAGACCCAGCACAGCCAAAAATAAATATTAAAAAATAATAAAATAGACCATCAACAAAGTCGTACTGTATAGCACAGGGAACTCTCAATATTCTTTAATAGTCTAAGTGGGAAAATAAGTGGAAAAAGAATAGATACATGTACATGTATAAGTGAATCACTTTGCTGTACACTTGAAAATAACACAACAGTGTAAATCAACTATACTTCAATAAAAAATATATTAAAAAAAAATTTAAAATAGGGGCTTCCCTGGTGGTTCAGTGGGTGAAAAGTCCACCTTGCAGGGCAGTGGGGCACCGGTTTGATCCCTGGCCTGGGAGGATACCACGTGCAGTGGAGCAGCTGGACCGTTGTGTCCCAATTGCAAGCCAACATTCTGGAGTGCATGTGCCCACAGCCAGTGCTCAGCAGCGAGAGAGGCCACTGCAATGGGAGGCCCACACAGGCCGAAGAATGAAGATGGATGAAAAATAAATAAATAAAAATCAAACAAAAGGGCCAAAAAGTTTAAAAATAAATAATAAAAAATAAACATAAAATGAAGTCCTCCACTTTACTCAGTACTCTGTACTGACCTATATGGGAAAACAGTCTTAACAAGAGTGGATATATATAGCTGTACAACTGATTCACTCTGCTGTGCAGCAGAAACTAATGCAACATTGTATATCAACTATAAAAAATAAATATTGTCTTTAAAAAAGTAACTAAAATTAAGTCCTCATAATAATCCCACAAAGTGATATGCATCACCCTTTTACAAATGAGGAAAGGGGAGCTCAGAACCTTTTAGCATCAGCAAATGTCCTACAGCAGATAAACAGCCAAGTCAGTGCTACTCATGTTCCGTCACTCTCCCGGTCATTCCAGGCAGAGCCTGGTGGCCTGCCTGCTGTTTTCCCCTAGCTCTCCCCTTCCCTGCTTAGCCAGTGAGGCCTCCTGAGTCTCCCCCGGCATGTCTCTCCTTCCAGTGCCCCCTCCAGCTGGACTGGCACAACACTCTTCTTCCCCGTCTTTTCTCCTTTTTAGGCCATGTGGTTTGTGGGATCTCCGTTCCCAGATCAGGGATCCAATCCCAGCCCTTGGCGATGAGACAGCCGTGTTCTAACCACTGGGCCATTGGAGGAGCAAGCCCCTTCCTTCCAGTGTTCTAGGGAGTCTCAGTCCTATGTCCGTGGAGTCCACCCCGCCCCAACCACACTGTTGCTGCCAGGGAGATCATTTAGAAAAGTAATCCGGGACTTCTCTGGTGGACCAGTGGTTCAGACTTTGCCTTCCAATGTAGAAGGGTGCAGGTTTGATCCCTGGTAGGGGAGCTAATATCCCACATGCCTCCTGGCCAAAAATAGAGGGGAAAAAAGCATACAACATACCACAAAGACAATAAAGACTTAAAAAAAAAAAAAAAGAAAAGAAAAGAAATCCAGTCTTGTTGTTTATCACCTGAGGCCTTTGCAAGGCCTCTCTCCAGTCCTTGTTACATCCATACAGTTATATCTCTCATCTACCCTTCTTTGAATCCTGTGTTCAACTCAGCCAAAGAGAGACCTTCCCAGATTCTCCGTGGCAGTTGATTTCCCCTGGAACCTTGGCACTCGCTGTTCTCTCCACCCAGAATATGCTCTTTCCACCATCAGCAAATCCTACATCCTCTCCAAGAACAGCTTCTTCCCTCCATTGTGAAGACTTTCCTGGCTGTCCATCCATCCACACACATGTTCCGAGGGACCTCACAGAGTTTCCAGAATGTCCCAGACCCCTCCTTCACCCACTCGCCAGTCAGCAGACCCCAGCAGCAGCCTCAAGCCTCATGGCTACTCACACAGCGTCCACGTGGCTGTTCTCCTAAGCCGCTGAGGAGTCTCCCAGTGAGTAGACTGACCACTTCCTTTTTCAGTTCACACCTGACTTCCTGCCTCCTTAATTTTGCTCCACTAGACATGTTCTCCACAGCTCCTTTGTGAAGTAGGAGCTGTCTTATTCTTTAGATCTTTACCCTGCTCAGTGCACGTGGAAACAGTTTAAATATAAGTGCAAACCATGAGGAACCCTTCCCTGCTTAGCCAGTGAGGCCTCCTGAGTCTCCCCGGCATGTCTCTCCTTCCTGTGCCCCCTCCAGCTGGACTGGCACAACCCTCTTCTTCCCCGTCTTTTCTCCTTTTTCGGCCATGTGGTTTGTGGGATCTCCGTTCCCAGATCAGGGATCCAATCCCAGCCCTTGGCGATGAGACAGCCGTGTTCTAACCACTGGGCCATTGGAGGAGCAAGCCCCTTCCTTCCAGTGTTCTAGGGAGTCTCAGTCCTATGTCCGTGGAGTCCACCCCGCCCCAACCACACTGTTGCTGCCAGGGAGATCATTTAGAAAAGTAATCCGGGACTTCTCTGGTGGACCAGTGGTTCAGACTTTGCCTTCCAATGTAGAAGGGTGCAGGTTTGATCCCTGGTAGGGGAGCTAATATCCCACATGCCTCCTGGCCAAAAATAGAGGGGAAAAAAGCATACAACATACCACAAAGACAATAAAGACTTAAAAAAAAAAAGAAAAGAAAAGAAATCCAGTCTTGTTGTTTATCACCTGAGGCCTTTGCAAGGCCTCTCTCCAGTCCTTGTTACATCCATACAGTTATATCTCTCATCTACCCTTCTTTGAATCCTGTGTTCAACTCAGCCAAAGAGAGACCTTCCCAGATTCTCCGTGGCAGTTGATTTCCCCTGGAACCTTGGCACTCGCTGTTCTCTCCACCCAGAATATGCTCTTTCCACCATCAGCAAATCCTACATCCTCTCCAAGAACAGCTTCTTCCCTCCATTGTGAAGACTTTCCTGGCTGTCCATCCATCCACACACATGTTCCGAGGGACCTCACAGAGTTTCCAGAATGTCCCAGACCCCTCCTTCACCCACTCGCCAGTCAGCAGACCCCAGCAGCAGCCTCAAGCCTCATGGCTACTCACACAGCGTCCACGTGGCTGTTCTCCTAAGCCGCTGAGGAGTCTCCCAGTGAGTAGACTGACCACTTCCTTTTTCAGTTCACACCTGACTTCCTGCCTCCTTAATTTTGCTCCACTAGACATGTTCTCCACAGCTCCTTTGTGAAGTAGGAGCTGTCTTATTCTTTAGATCTTTACCCTGCTCAGTGCACGTGGAAACAGTTTAAATATAAGTGCAAACCATGAGGAACCTCTTTTGTGGTCCAGTAGCTAAGACTCCACGCTGCCAACACAGGGGGCCTGGGTTCAACCCCAGCAGGGAACTAGATCCCACATTCAGCAACTAAAGACCCTGTGTGTCGCAGCTAGGATCCCGCACAGCCAAATATATAAACATATTCTTTTTAAAAAATGATGAGACCATCTTAGCATCTGCATCTGTCCAGGTGTTCCAACATAGATCTCTAAACGAGCCTCATCAGCCCTGCCTTAGGGCAGGCAGGCCGGGAGCTGAGGTCCGAACAGGACTCATCATCAAGGTGGGGTAAAGGTAGGGTACACAACCATCCCAAGTTTGCCTGGGGCTGAAGGGGTTTCCTAGACATGGGATTTTTAGCAATAAAACTGGGAAAGTTCTTGGTAAATTGGGATAGGTGGTCACGTCACCAATGGGAGACATTATCAGCACTCAGGATGCATAGGGAGACAGTGCTAATAGATAGCAGGCTTTATCACTGTCCAGGCCCTGTACTTGTTTCTTTATATACCCCATCTCATGATGCTCCTGACATTCAGCTCCTGATCAATGGAGCCTGTTATACCCACTTAATAGAAAACAGAGGCTCGGAGAGGTCTATTAACTTGGCCTAAATCATTGGTACCTTTCAAAGATCATGCCTTTCTGGGGACGTGTTGTTTCAGGGGTCCTTCAACCACCTCCTTCCATCACACCCTGCCCCCTCCCCACCAGAGAGCAGTAGACGTCTCCAGCTGAGGGAGCGAGCCTGTCGCCTTCAGGGAGGCCTCTCCTTGACCTAAGGTGACCCAGACAAGATTAGCTTTTAGCTCCTTGCCAAACTTCAAATATTTTTGTGTCCTTTTATAGCAAGCAAATATAGATACACAATAAAACATTTCTTATATGTGTTTGCCAGATGAGGACACTCCTACTCTTGTCAAGTAAGCTAATGTTTGATTAGAAACTGGAGGAGAAGAGGCTTTTATTTCTCCAGTAACTAGATTTATTGCTGGATGTTAATTTGAACAAAAAAGAGTATCAAAATGCTATCACCTGACTTCCTGCCTCCTTATTCCCATGTTCTCCACAGCTCCTTTGTGAAGTAGGAGCTGTCTTATTCTTTAGATCTTTACCCTGCTCAGTGCACGTGGAAACAGTTTAAATATAAGTGCAAACCATGAGGAACCTCTTTTGTGGTCCAGTAGCTAAGACTCCACGCTGCCAACACAGGGGGCCTGGGTTCAACCCCAGCAGGGAACTAGATCCCACATTCAGCAACTAAAGACCCTGTGTGTCGCAGCTAGGATCCCGCACAGCCAAATATATAAACATATTCTTTTTAAAAAATGATGAGACCATCTTAGCATCTGCATCTGTCCAGGTGTTCCAACATAGATCTCTAAACGAGCCTCATCAGCCCTGCCTTAGGGCAGGCAGGCCGGGAGCTGAGGTCCGAACAGGACTCATCATCAAGGTGGGGTAAAGGTAGGGTACACAACCATCCCAAGTTTGCCTGGGGCTGAAGGGGTTTCCTAGACATGGGATTTTTAGCAATAAAACTGGGAAAGTTCTTGGTAAATTGGGATAGGTGGTCACGTCACCAATGGGAGACATTATCAGCACTCAGGATGCATAGGGAGACAGTGCTAATAGATAGCAGGCTTTATCACTGTCCAGGCCCTGTACTTGTTTCTTTATATACCCCATCTCATGATGCTCCTGACATTCAGCTCCTGATCAATGGAGCCTGTTATACCCACTTAATAGAAAACAGAGGCTCGGAGAGGTCTATTAACTTGGCCTAAATCATTGGTACCTTTCAAAGATCATGCCTTTCTGGGGACGTGTTGTTTCAGGGGTCCTTCAACCACCTCCTTCCATCACACCCTGCCCCCTCCCCACCAGAGAGCAGTAGACGTCTCCAGCTGAGGGAGCGAGCCTGTCGCCTTCAGGGAGGCCTCTCCTTGACCTAAGGTGACCCAGACAAGATTAGCTTTTAGCTCCTTGCCAAACTTCAAATATTTTTGTGTCCTTTTATAGCAAGCAAATATAGATACACAATAAAACATTTCTTATATGTGTTTGCCAGATGAGGACACTCCTACTCTTGTCAAGTAAGCTAATGTTTGATTAGAAACTGGAGGAGAAGAGGCTTTTATTTCTCCAGTAACTAGATTTATTGCTGGATGTTCATTTGAAAAAAAAAAAAAGAGTATCAAAATGCTATCACCTGTACCTCATAGAATCAGTCACTGTTATAAATTCTGAGATTCTAAGAACCTAACAATGGCTAGGTCACTAACACTTTCTCCTCTTTCTGCGCCTGCAAGGGGCTACCCCATAAAGGCAGGTTGTAGAGACACTTAGTTCCTCCCCAAATGGTTTTTTCTCATCTTCCTGATTAGACTTTGCTTTTTTTTATCTAGAATTACTACAGAAAAAAAAGACAATGTCATAATTTCTCTCATCCTTTTCTTCTCTTTCTCAAAATCAAGAGCTAACCAAAGAGAACAACATTTGTTTCGGTTCCTGTATTGGATTCCTGGTTGCACCTTCTGTCTTCCGTAAACAACTCCCCTCACTTGGCCCCCAGTTCTCTGAGGTCTGGTCAGTGACCTGGTATTGACACTGACCATGAACCTTTGCTTACCTGTCCCCTTAAAATTCTGCATCCCGCTCCAGACCTGACCCCAACCACGATGACCCAACCCCCTGACATGCTGCTCATCTCCCTCCCCTCAGGCTGATCCCAGGATTACGATCTTGATCTTCCACCGCTACCTTGGGTCTCTCAAAGAGACCCAGCCGAGCCCCACTGTGAGTTAAGCCATGATTGGGCCAGGAGGAATAATCGAATGCAGAAAAGAGCGATGATGAGCAGCTGAAGTAGCAGCTTGGGGTTGAGAGACAGGTTCGGAGAGCTGCTCTGTGAGCGAGCACAGTGGTCTGGCCTTATATAAGAGCAACGTGGAAAATCAGACAGCAAGGACCTTGTTTCTACTGAGTCTGGGGGAAGCTGAGAGAGAAGAAAGCTAGGGAAAGGGAACTGACACTTAACTGAGACTCGCTGCTGGCCTTACCGTAGTGATCTGCGGGGAGCTGCCCCGTTTCAAGGGGTTTCTTTTAAGGAAACATAGCTCTGGGAGCTGCCCTGGAAACAGGGGCTGGTAACAGCAGAGCTCTCTGTCCCGCCACCCCAGGTATTGTGAAGACATCTCTGAGCTATCGCCTGGAGCCTAGGTCAACAGATGAAAAAGGCTTCAGGGGCTTTATGCCCAGAACCATTGTAACCTAAAGAACTTTGAATATGTTAATGACATACCAAGAGGTAATACCTAATTAATGACCTGCCTGAGGGACTGACAAGATGCTAGGAAACCTGGCCTGAAGCATGTATACACTACTGTTTGCTGTGTGTTATCTGATTTTGAAAGTACAAAATGTATGAGCAAATTCAATAAACTTGTCAGCAACTTGTCAGCAACCTGTAGAGTTGTCTGCCTTCTTGCTATCCCTCTCAACCCCATCTTTTCTGTCCTTCTTTCTTTTCTTAGCCTATCTGCCACTCTCTTCAGGATCTGTTCAACTGCCGGCTGGACCGGCAGTGATCTCTTTAATCCACAGAACATCCCTACCACGTGTATTTTAGAGATGAGGAAACAGTGACTTGATGTGTATAAGATCATAGAATTGGTGAGACAGGATACTGTGTATTTCAAAGTTTGTATTCTTTCTTCTATGCCCCTTGTTTCTGGTTGTGTTATAAATATAAGCAAAAAAAAGGCAATTCAGAAGTGAAGTTTTGAAAAAAAAAAAAGTTCAGATATTGTTAACTCCACCAACCAGAATGGAAGAACAAGGCTGGACACACACACGCACACACACACACACACGTCTATCAACCTATCATCTGCTGATGTAGCAACATTTTTAAAATGTAGCTTCTTCCCAACAGTCCACCATGCTGTAGAAAAAAATCTTTTTTTTTTTCACCAAGCCCAGCAGCACTGAGCTTAGCCGAAGAAATATTAGGAAGTGTGAAGACACAAAAGAAGAAGTGAAACGACTTGGTTCCATCAGCCCAGGTGAGGGAATCCCCAGTGATGCCTTTTGCTGTGTGAGGAGGAGCCAGGCTGAGTGGACGTCATTCACGTTGAGTGATACTCACTCAGTGATGTCACTGACTAATATCTGAATACCTACCATCCCTCCTGACCATTCCTCCGGCCTTGGCTTAGACACTGGGAGCTTTGTGAAGGAAAAAGGCTACCAAAGGGTGGGGTCGGATGTGAAGGGGATGGGAATGTGACCAGGTGTCTGGGAGCTGCCCTGGAAACAGGGGCTGGTAACAGCAGAGCTCTCTGTCCCGCCACCCCAGGTATTGTGAAGACATCTCTGAGCTATCGCCTGGAGCCTAGGTCAACAGATGAAAAAGGCTTCAGGGGCTTTATGCCCAGAACCATTGTAACCTAAAGAACTTTGAATATGTTAATGACATACCAAGAGGTAATACCTAATTAATGACCTGCCTGAGGGACTGACAAGATGCTAGGAAACCTGGCCTGAAGCATGTATACACTACTGTTTGCTGTGTGTTATCTGATTTTGAAAGTACAAAATGTATGAGCAAATTCAATAAACTTGTCAGCAACTTGTCAGCAACCTGTAGAGTTGTCTGCCTTCTTGCTATCCCTCTCAACCCCATCTTTTCTGTCCTTCTTTCTTTTCTTAGCCTATCTGCCACTCTCTTCAGGATCTGTTCAACTGCCGGCTGGACCGGCAGTGATCTCTTTAATCCACAGAACATCCCTACCACGTGTATTTTAGAGATGAGGAAACAGTGACTTGATGTGTATAAGATCATAGAATTGGTGAGACAGGATACTGTGTATTTCAAAGTTTGTATTCTTTCTTCTATGCCCCTTGTTTCTGGTTGTGTTATAAATATAAGCAAAAAAAAGGCAATTCAGAAGTGAAGTTTTGAAAAAAAAAAAAGTTCAGATATTGTTAACTCCACCAACCAGAATGGAAGAACAAGGCTGGACACACACACGCACACACACACACACGTCTATCAACCTATCATCTGCTGATGTAGCAACATTTTTAAAATGTAGCTTCTTCCCAACAGTCCACCATGCTGTAGAAAAAAATCTTTTTTTTTTTCACCAAGCCCAGCAGCACTGAGCTTAGCCGAAGAAATATTAGGAAGTGTGAAGACACAAAAGAAGAAGTGAAACGACTTGGTTCCATCAGCCCAGGTGAGGGAATCCCCAGTGATGCCTTTTGCTGTGTGAGGAGGAGCCAGGCTGAGTGGACGTCATTCACGTTGAGTGATACTCACTCAGTGATGTCACTGACTAATATCTGAATACCTACCATCCCTCCTGACCATTCCTCCGGCCTTGGCTTAGACACTGGGAGCTTTGTGAAGGAAAAAGGCTACCAAAGGGTGGGGTCGGATGTGAAGGGGATGGGAATGTGACCAGGTGGACAGAGTCCATGAAAGGAAAGGGGGGGAGGAGAATGGCTCTGCTTCTATGACCACGTAAGAAGTGGAGAAAACGATGACAAAAATTACAGACTGGAAAAACAAAAAATCCCCCAAAGGAAGAAAAAAAACCTAAAACCAGAAAGTTGTTTAGACTGAGAATAAAAATTATGTAAACTTTGTAAAATTCTGGAACTTTTCTATCTTCTTTTTCTTCCTATTTTTATTCATCTCTCTTTCCTGATAAGCATTGAAAACAAAAATCTCAACCGTAGATAAAACTACAAAGTTGTAAACCATCTTGATATTTTTACAGTTAATTCTTGGTATTCCTGAGATGCCTACAGCAGTGTGATAGTAACTTTTGTCTACAGAACATATTTTTCAAAGGCACAAACGAGGAAGCAATTGCAGGGCTCCCAAGATAAAATGAACCTGAAGGTGAAAAAGTTGCTGGAAAACAACAAAACTCTGTAAAAATATTTTTTAAAATAATGAGAAAAAAGAAGAATAGGTATGTAAAAGTCGCTGGAAGAAATGGTCAAATTTTATGTGCATATTTAATAACCTTTGTGAAATGAAAAAGTGAAACTGTTACTAGCTCAGTCATGTCCAACTCTTTTCGACCCTCTGACCTGTAGCCCCCCAGGCTCCTGTGTCTGTGGGATTCTCCAGGCAAGAATACTGGAGTGGGCTGTCACGCCCTCCTCCAGGGCTCGTCCCAAACCTGGATCTCCTGCATCACAGGTGGATTTTTTTACCATCTGAGCCACCAGGAAAGTCCCAATGACCTTCAAATCACAACTCCAAAAAAGGCATTACGTCTTCCTTTGATGAAGAACAAAGAACAAGATTAAAATTATTTCTATTTAAATTACAAAATATCAATTATGGAGGAATAATTATTCAATAAGTGGCATATATCAGCTATTCAGGAATCCAATGATCTCATTTAATTTCCTGCTATTTTCCAGAACAGCATCCAAATACACACATACTCACACGTGTACTTTGTTATGAAAAGCCCAAATATAGAGAAAATCTGAAAAAAAAAAAACCCACAAAGAATACTTTACTACATATAGCAGATTCAACAACTAGCAAGATTTTGCCATATTGGTTGCAACTGTGCATGTACCTAAATAAAGACATTATGACATTTTACCCCTAAATACTTAACAAGGTCTGGCTACATACAGTAACCACACTGAACAAAGTTAAAAATAATTTCCCTAATATCATTGATTATCCACCCTACTTTCCCGTTTGTCTCAAAAATGTCTTTATATCTGGTTTTCCCCAAAGATATTGCCAAAAATCACTCACTGAATCTCTGAAGTCTTTCTTAATCCCCCACTTCCTTTCATATTGTTTTTCCAGAGACCAAGCCAATTGTCTCATAGAATATCTCGTATGCTGAATGTATATGATGGTTTCTTCCTGGCATCACTTGACTTATTCCTCTATCCAATGTATTTTCTATAAATTAGGACTTTGAACAAAGGCTTGATTAGATTCAGATTAATGATTTTTTTAAAACTTTGGCCTCTTTTATTGTTTTTTTGTTTGTTTCATCCATCTTTATTCTTTGGCCTGTGTGGGCCTCCCATTGCAGTGGCCTCTGTCACTGCGGAGCACCAGCTCTGGGTGCACGCGCTCCAGAGCACTGGCTGGTAATTGGACACACTGGTCCAGTGACTCCGTAGCACATGGGATCCTCCCAGGCCACAGATCAAACTGGCGCCCCCTGCACTGCATGGCAGACTCCTCACCCACTGGACCACCAGGGAAGCCCTCTCTTTCCTTTTATACTCTAAAACCCATGGTTCTCAAATACGTTACATCAGTCATTCCTGTGTTGTTTTATCCTATAATATATATAAACACCATTTGCAAATAATAATACACTATTACTACTAGTGATAAAGCTACTGAATGACCTGCCGTATTTTAGTAGCTCTTTTTGTCCTTAGAGTATAGTCCACTAAGATTATACAATACTGGTTTCTAATAGGAGTTAAAATAATTCTTGTCTGTATGATTTGGTCATTTATGTTTCCAGTAGGCCTGACACAAACCCACCCTTGAGTTTCGGGTGCCACTCCAGTGTCTTTATCGTCAGCACGCTCTCTTGCGTCTGTAATTATTTTAATAGGGCTTCAATGACTGGAAACAAAATCTTGTCTTGGCCCATCCTCCCTCACTTCCACCCAAATCCTCTCCTGGCCATCGATTTCCCCCAACTTATGCTCTTGGGAAGTCTGTGTCCCCATAATCTCTTGGATTCTTTCTTTCCCAGGACCAAGTGTTCATACTTCCAAGCCCCATCTTGCCCCTAATCACCTGTTTTATGATCAACATGTTTTTCCTGGCTGTGCCACCTGGCATGTGGAATCTTAGTTCCCCACTCAGGGATCAAACCCATGACCCCTGCATTGGAAGGGCAGAGTCTTGGCCACTGGACTACCAGGGAAGTCCCTTGCTCAGCTCCTATGTCCTAAAAGGCCTAGGCTTTCCAGAAAGCCTTCTTGGGCCACTCAGACCTGAGGGATCCCCTCTTCCAATGACCTCCAATGGCCCCAGCCTATGTCCATAAGTCCCCGTTCCCAGACTACAGCCTGGGTCCAGAATGGCTTCACTGGCACCATCTGGAGCATGTTATGAATGACAGATTCCCTCACCACTCTCCCCAGCCCAGAGGTCCTAATGCAGTAGATCTGGGAGAGGCCTGTACTTACTAAAAGGCTCCGAAGGGATTCTTCCGTGTATTCCAGTTTGAAAACTACCAATCTAGACCTGATTGGTACTTGATATAAATTACTTTGTAGTTACCACTTTGTGTGTATTTTAAATTTTGTTCACAATAAACTAAAACCTTAGCAGGCATGCTAATCTGCTTCAGTCATATCCAACTCTTTGGGACCCTATGGACCGTAAGCTTGTCAGGCTCCTCTGTCTGTGGGATTCTCCAGGCAAGAATACTGGAGGGGGTTGCCCTGCCCTCCTCCAGAGGATCTTTCCCACCCAAGGATCAAACCCGTGTCTCTTATGTCTTCTGCATTAGCAGGTGGGTTCTTTACCACTAGTGCCACTTGGGAAGCCCTAGGCCACAGATCTAAAAAGGATTCAGAAGGGTGTCTCCTGGACCTCCCTTCTCACAAATACCTTGCTGACCTCCTACCTGATATTTTTGACCTCAGGCAGGGGATGTGGCCACTCCATGCAAGCCTCCGCTTCCTCTTCATCATGCATGGAACTCTAGCGAAGTCAGTAAAGGAAGATGATGTCTAGATCACAGCTGGATGCCAGTGACCTCTTCATGACAGCCCATCTGGACAAGAGTGACATTTCCACCAATGTCCCCTCGCCTGGTGTCCTGAAGAACTGTCACTGGTTGGGGCAGTTGCAATGCCAAACATATTCTGCATTCCTTTCAAGGAAAATCTAAATTCAGGAAATATATTTCATGATGTCCACATGAAATGGACATTGTGTCATTCACAAGTGGCACACAAGGGGGCCCAAACTTATGAATCAAAAGAAGCAAGATGCAGCTAGAGTCCCCAGGAATGACTGCCAGTCCCAGTCCCGCTCAGTGGCCATCACCATCAAACCCTCTTCCAGACCCTGGAGCTCCTCTCACCCTGAGACACCTGCCCGAGACCTGGGAAGATGGACACTGTGCAAACACTGTTTAAAATTTTACTGCTGCTAGCCAGGGCTTAGGGTAGAGCCATAGTCTGTGTGTGTGTGTGTGTGTTGGGGTGGGAAAGGGAGCTTGTTGGTGCCTCACAAGTCCCTGCCGTGGGCACGGGGTCCAAAAAGGGAGAGACCTATAGGACAGAGGTAGATCCCATTCAAAGTCAGCACAGTGGGGCTGAACTGGTGGACTCTGGCAATGAGCAGGCAAGGCCATCAGAAACTTGGCAGCGAGCTGTGCGCGGTCTTCACACGTGTTCTCTCAGACGGACCATTACCTGAAGGGGCAAAAACCATAGATCGAGGTTCAAGCTCACAATTCTAGGATCCCATCTCTGTCCACCTTCCCCAAATCTGATCCCCTCCCCTCCCCCCTGCTCTTCAGTTCCTTGACCACTGCTCCTCCCCGCTGCCCTCCCCGAGTCTCTCATCCCCCAGCCCCATCCTATGCAGAGTCACCCCCAGACTCCCCGGCCTGTGTACCTGGGGGCGCTGGACAGGCGCAAGCCTGTGATGATGAGGGTGATGCCCACGAGGAAGCCCACCAGGCCGAGGCCGAGGCCGAGGGCATAGGCCAGGGTCTCTGTGGTGTCAGGCAGCGAGGTGGGCACCTGGGGCTCTGGGAGAGAAAGGGAGGGTCAGGGGTTCCGCAGAGAGATTCCAGAATGAAAGATTCACGGCTCTGAGGGGGCAGCTATGGAGGGGCTCCGTACCCCAGTGCTTAAAGAGTGGCTGGTCCAGGCCCCAGTGCTCCACCTTGCAGTCATAGAAGTCATCTGCCGAGGGCACAAAGGTCAAGTAGTGGAACTTCCGAAATGAATGGTCAGGCTGGGCGTAGAAGCTGCTCTGGGCCACCCCCTCGGCGATGGGCTGACCATTGCGCAGCCAGGTGATGTTGATGACCGGGGGGAAGATGTTGTCCACGAGGCAGATGAGCACGTTGGGCTGGCCCAGCTCCACGGGGTACCTGGGCAGCACGACCGCTCTGGGAGGCACTAGGAGGAACCAGGTCCTGAATCCCACAGCCACGTCCTCCCGCTGGGGCCTCATCAGAGCTAGGATCGAGGGGTGCTTCCCCACAGAAGCCCTCCGAGAGCAGCGGATGCTCTGGGCTGGTGATACTGGGGCAGAGGCAGGGGTGGGGACAGAAGGAAAAGAGACTGAAGAGGCCGAGAGGGCCAGGGGTTGCTGTATCTTCCAGGTGGGGTGTCATTCCTCAAGAGGAAGAGGCTGCTAAAGGAATCTGAGACGATCTAGAGCCTCATGGGAAAGAACAGGGTTGAGATTAACAGTCTCAGATTCCGAGGGTGGGGCCAACAGGGACCTGAGGGATGAGGAGGAGGCTTCTCTGGGCCTCCTCTGCTTGCTGGGGTCTGGGGGGTGGGCAGCGGAAGGGCCCAGTACCGTTGGGGGCTCTGGTGCCGTTGGAGCGCTCCACCAAGACGTTCAGATGTGCTCTGATCTTTGCGATACTGACCAGCCCATTCTGCGGGTCAAAGTAGGCGAAGTTGCCAAATTCAGGCAGACGCCACACAGCCTCCCTTTTCTTCAAGTCCACAGAGAACAGCTGCTCTCCATCGAAGTCATGGGTGAACTGGCCTGCACCATCATAGGACTGGTAGAAGGCTGGCCCATAGGAGGCCATGTGGTCAGCTGCGTAGGGTGAGTTCAGGGTCAGGAGAGAAAAGAAAAGGTATCAGATCTCATCCAGCAGATGTGATGTGTTGAATCTCTGAGCCCCATCCTGGGTTCTGTGTTGGGGAAGAGCCCCATTCTGACACTGGACTGGTCCTTGGAGAGCAGAAGAGTTTCTGAGGGGTGGAAGGGAGAGGATGGAGGGACAGGCCCGCACAGAGGCATGGGTGCAACCTGGTACACTGGGCTGGAAGAGGAGAGGCCGCCTAAACTCAGGCTGGGGATCCCAGAGTTAAATCTTGACTCTGATCATCAGCCCCAGCTGTGCTGCTCAGTCCTGCGCATAAGACGAGAGGTGAGCACAGGTGAGATGAGGAGAAACTAACTGAGGCATCGATGGAACTGTGGGCACAGAGACGCCATGGAAGTGGGTCTGGGAGGCACTAGGAGGAACCAGGTCCTGAATCCCACAGCCACGTCCTCCCGCTGGGGCCTCATCAGAGCTAGGATCGAGGGGTGCTTCCCCACAGAAGCCCTCCGAGAGCAGCGGATGCTCTGGGCTGGTGATACTGGGGCAGAGGCAGGGGTGGGGACAGAAGGAAAAGAGACTGAAGAGGCCGAGAGGGCCAGGGGTTGCTGTATCTTCCAGGTGGGGTGTCATTCCTCAAGAGGAAGAGGCTGCTAAAGGAATCTGAGACGATCTAGAGCCTCATGGGAAAGAACAGGGTTGAGATTAACAGTCTCAGATTCCGAGGGTGGGGCCAACAGGGACCTGAGGGATGAGGAGGAGGCTTCTCTGGGCCTCCTCTGCTTGCTGGGGTCTGGGGGGTGGGCAGCGGAAGGGCCCAGTACCGTTGGGGGCTCTGGTGCCGTTGGAGCGCTCCACCAAGACGTTCAGATGTGCTCTGATCTTTGCGATACTGACCAGCCCATTCTGCGGGTCAAAGTAGGCGAAGTTGCCAAATTCAGGCAGGCGCCACACAGCCTCCCTTTTCTTCAAGTCCACAGAGAACAGCTGCTCTCCATCGAAGTCATGGGTGAACTGGCCTGCACCATCATAGGACTGGTAGAAGGCTGGCCCATAGGAGGCCATGTGGTCAGCTGCGTAGGGTGAGTTCAGGGTCAGGAGAGAAAAGAAAAGGTATCAGATCTCATCCAGCAGATGTGATGTGTTGAATCTCTGAGCCCCATCCTGGGTTCTGTGTTGGGGAAGAGCCCCATTCTGACACTGGACTGGTCCTTGGAGAGCAGAAGAGTTTCTGAGGGGTGGAAGGGAGAGGATGGAGGGACAGGCCCGCACAGAGGCATGGGTGCAACCTGGTACACTGGGCTGGAAGAGGAGAGGCCGCCTAAACTCAGGCTGGGGATCCCAGAGTTAAATCTTGACTCTGATCATCAGCCCCAGCTGTGCTGCTCAGTCCTGCGCATAAGACGAGAGGTGAGCACAGGTGAGATGAGGAGAAACTAACTGAGGCATCGATGGAACTGTGGGCACAGAGACGCCATGGAAGTGGGTGTGAGGGAAAACAGGCGATGTCTGGCAGGAGTGAAAGTTAAGATCTGTGACCCAGAGACCAAAGAGCTGGAAAAAGGCAGTTCACAGTATTGCAGAGGCAATGGAAAAGCAATCAGGGGCTTCCCTGGTGGTCCAGTGGGTAAAGACACCGCCTTGCAGTGCAAGGGGCGCCGGCTTGATCCCTGGCCTGGGAAGATCCCACGTGCCGCGGAGCGACTCGACCGATGTGTCCAATTACCGAGCCCTAGCTCTGGAGCGCATGTGCCCAGAGCCGGTGCTCTGCGACAACAGAGGCCACTACGATGGGAGGCCCACATGGGCCAAAGAACAAAGATGGATGAAAATGGGCAAATGAAAGACCAATAGAAGTGGCCTGCCTGCTCCCCTCCCTCCCCACCCCACCTCCACCAAAATAAGTAAATAAATAAATCTTTTTTTAAAAAAATCTTTAATAAAAAAAAAGAAAGAAAGAAAAGCAATCAGAAGCTCACGGCCCAACTCTTCTGCTCCGAGCATTATGATCAGATGTGTCTCTTCCCAAGACTGGGGCTCAGTTTTCTAGAAAGTAGGCATTGGGTGTTTGTGGATATGATGCCTTTGTAATTCTATGAAATTATTTGTACAACAGTCGTGAGAAACTACTATGTGCTCAGCACGATAGCAGGCCCCAAGGAAATACAGACTGACCAGCTGCGGACCCTGCATACAAGGAGCTCATGAATAGAATAAAGACATAAACAACTCTCTGTTGACCTGGTAGTAAATACAGTAATAGAACTGGACTCGAATGGGCACATTTCAAGCCAGGAAGTAGTACAGAAATCAGGGTGCTGGAACTTTTCTGGCAGTTCTTAAGACTCCATGCTTCCAATGCAGGGGAGGCGGGTTCGGTCCCTGGTCAAGGAACGAAGATCACACATCCCGTGCCGTGTGGCCCCAAAATGTTAAAAACATAATTTTTTTAAAAAAAGATGGGCTTCCTTGTCATACAGTGGATAAGAATCCACCTGTCAATTCCAGGTTCAGTCTCTGGTCTGGGAAGATTCCACATGCCATGGAGCACAACAAAAAATAAATACATGGGCTTCCCTGGTGGTCCAGTGGGTAAGGACACCGCCTTGCAGTGCAAGGGGCGCCGGTTCAATCCCTGGCCTGGGAAGATCCCACGTGCCGTGGAGCGACTGGACCGATGTGTCCAATTACCCAGCCGGAGCTCTGGAGCGCATGCGCCCAGAGCCGGCGCTCTGCAACAACAGAGGCCACTGCAATGGGAGGCCCACAGGAGCCAAAGAACAAAGATGGATGAAGATAGATAAATGAAAGACCAACAGAAGTGGTCCACCCGTCCCCCTCCCTTCCCACTCCCCCCAAAAAAGGAAAAGTTTAAAAATATATAAAAATAAAATAATAATAAAATATGCATAGATTATTTTTAAAATCAATTATTAAAAATAATTTTTGTTTATTTATTTATAATAATATATATAGTTACATGTTTATGTATTTACTTATTTATAAAAATTATATAAAAAATAAATTATAAAATAAATATCAGGACACCAGGCAGCAACAGGATGGAGGTTTGGTTCTCAGAGAGGAGGGAAGAGAACTTCCTTGCTAGTCCAGTAGTTAATACTTCACCTTCCAATTCAGAAGTTACAGGTTCACCCCCTGGTCGGGGGGAGGCTAAGATCCCACATGCCTCACAGCCCAAACACCAAGACGTGAAACAGAAGCAATGTTGTAACAAAGTCAGTGAAGACTTAAAAACTGGTCCACGTCAAAAAATATATATTAAAAAAAGAAAGAAAGGAGGGAGGGATGAGAGGCACTTGAACATGACCCGCTGGTATGGCCAGGCGGAGCTGCACCTGTATTTTAGGTCCAGGTCAGACCTGATGGAGGTGAGAGGATTGGGAACCTCTTGGTAAAGGAAGCTGCCCATAAACCAGAAGAGAGGAACCGTTCACGCTCTCTACCGTCTCAAGGGTAATCCCACGCTCTTAAACTCCTCTCCTCACCCAGAACCCTCAGCACTCACCCTTGATGGCCCCAACTTCCTGGGGGCTCAGGAGGGTCATCAAGGTGTGGAGTCCCAGGACCAGCCTCTCACTGAGGACCATTGCCCTCTGGTGCTTTAACCAAATAAGTACCAGTAGGTGTTGAGGGTAAAGGAAGAAGGTGGAGATAAAGAGGAAGAAAACAGATTCTAGGTTAGGGGAGAGCCCCCTGTCTTGTTCAACCAATAAGAGAAATTTACTGAGTTAGTGTAAGCTGTTGCTGGGGGGAGGAAGTGGAGGAAAGAGCCTGGGTGAAAAGATTAAGAATTCACTGGGCCCACATGTACCAGAGAGGCTTGGTCTACAGGAAAGTCAAAAGGAGTGGGAGGGGCTTAGAGCAACAGTTTTTACATCCTCCAAGAGGGGACCCTATGAAGGGAGAGAAACAGCCATCCAAACACCTTGCAGCTGAGCTCAAATCCTCCATCTAGATCTGCGGTGTAGTGACTCCTGCTCATTCTGTAAGTTTTTGTGGACCGATTGGGAGTTGAGAAAGTAAAATAAATGTGTGAGTTCACTGGCAGTTCAGTGGTTAGGACGCTTGGCTTCCACTGCAGGGAACATGGGTCCGATCTCTGGTGGGGGAACTAAGAACCCACAAGCCTCGAGGTACAGCCAAAAAAAAAATTACTAAGAAACTTAAAAGGGAAGCACTGAGTCCACAGCAGAAAAATTATTTTAAGGCTTTAAGTCACATTTAAAGTTATGACTTTATTTTATTATGTGAAGGAAAATGTATAATTGTTAGAGACATTGCAAGTAAAACTCCAGTGGGTCATTCTGAGGAAGGCAGGGAATGCTAGGCAGCCTCCATGAGTCCTCCCAGGTCCCTGATGCCCCGTCTCAGCCTGCAGGTTGACCTGCATGGACCAAACCATCCTTACTTTTGGCTTCTAATTGGGCTCAGCCAATGGGAGGCATGGAGTTCCCAGGTGGTGCAGTGGTAAAGAATCTGCCTGCCAATACAGGAGATCCAAAAGACTCAGTTTCGATCCCTGGGTTGGGAAGAACCCCTGGAGAAGGAAATGGCACCTGGCTCCAGTATTCTTGCTCGGAAAATTCCATGGACAGAGGAGCCTTGAGGATTTGATAGGGACAGAATAGAATAGGTAGGTGGTTGTAGAGCCCTAGTAGGGGATGGTAGGTAAAAGGGAGACACCTGAGAAAGGTTGGGAGGCCAGTGAGTTGGCGATAACTCAGGAGAGCTACTCCTTGTTCAGTAAAGCAGGCTCGACTGGGTATAAACAGCTGATGAAGGAGGAGCTGGCGAAGAAGCAACCAATGATGTATGTCCTGCATCTACGGGGGCGGTCTTCTACAATCCTATATATATTGTTACCCACTCAATTGAAAGGAGAGCAGAGTAGATCTTTCCTGCCTGCCCGCTTGCACCTCTTACAAGTACCCTGTCCTAATAAATCCTCTTCTTGCCTATCACTCTGCCTCTCGTTGAATTCCTTCTGCGTTGAGGCACGAAGAACCTGAGCCTCAGTGGGTCCAGACATTGGGTAAGTGCTGGATTAAGTCCCAGCCACGTGGGTTCGAGTCCCAGACAGGGTTTTGGCTGGGACTGAGTCCTGACTAGGTGGATTCAAGTCCCAAGCAGGGTTTTGGCTAGGGCTAAGCCTTAGCCACGTGGTTCGAGTCCCAAACCAGGTTTTGGCTAGGTTCAAGCCCCAGTCACGTGGATTCAAGTCCCAAACAGGGTTTTGGCTGGAATTTAAGCTCCAGCCACGTGGGTTCAAGTCCCAGGCAGGGTTCGATCAGGTCTGGGCCCTGGGTTGAAGTCTCAAATCGAGTTAAAACCCTTTCAGATTCAGTTCACGGCATCTCTGAGAGTCGGACAAGCACACAATAGCAGGCATTGGTAGAAGTTAGTCTAATGTAAAATATATATATAAAGTTGTCTATCCTAGTAAATAGAAATCCAAGCAAATAATCTGAAGGCCCTGTGTCAAACATGCTGAAATAAATAATTTTCCACTTGGAAAGTATCTGAGAAATTGTCTGTGTTTCCAAACCTGACCACACAGGAGGATCAGTCGTGCAGTTTGTTAAAAATACAAATTTCTGGGTTCCAAACTGACCTGAGTTAGAGTAGCTTTTCCAAAGGTAGGCCCAGGGGCCTGTGTGTTTGGCATGGTCCCGAGGTGATTCTCAGGCAGCTCGGCTATGGACTGCTTTCCGGCACAGACACCTGCTCTGGTGCTCTTTCCTACACTGAGTGGAGCTGATCGTGGCTTCTGACTTCAAATTAACCAAATTACAAGTACTAATGGATTCTGGTGACACAGCTTATGGGAAATCTTAGCCTTAGTTCTTTTTTGTTTCCATTGCCCGGGATCTCGAATAATGTTTCGCGCTTAGGATGCCCAACAGATATCTGAGTCTGAACAGCGGTCCTGCCCTGGATGGGTCCTTTCCCGCCTTTCTTCTTTGACGAACGGGAGCCTTGAGACGGTGGGATGGTAAACTGGCAAATCCAGGACAGCTGTGATAGAGAGTGCTGCTTTTTTATTTTGTAGCAACTGGGTGCTGAATGCTTTTTACTTCTAAATATAGGAGGATTGACAAGCATATGAGTTGTTGTTGTTATTGACGTCTAATTGAGCAACTTATAATCCCAAGAATCATGTCACTGTATCGCAGAAATTTATTGAGACTTGTTTTGTGACTTAGAGGGTAGTCATTCTTGGTCAATGTTTCCCACGCGCTCTAATTGTTCAGTGCAGAATTTTGTAAATGTTATTGGATGAAGAATGTTGATTTTGTTGTTCTAATCGACCATGTCTTTCCTTATTTCAGCGATAACCTGTAAATAATAAGAGTGGTGTATTTAAATCCCTAACTATGGCTGGAAATTATTCCATCTGTTTGTATTTGGGGAACCATTTTTGCTGTCTTTATGCTTAGGTTATTAAATGCTTACTTTTTGGAATCATTGTGCTCTCAGTGAATTGAGCTTTTGCCCAATTTGTGCTGGCAGCCTTTCCGTCTTAAAGTCGGTTCTGTCTGATACTGATGTTCTACCCAGCTTTCTTTTTGTAAGCACTTGGTCGATGTATCTGTTTCTATCCTTCTGTTTTTAATCTTCCTGTGCACGCACGCTTTCAACATAACCTCATAAATATCACACGGATTTTGGGTTTGCTCCAGTCTGACAATCCCCGTCTTCTAATTTGTGATTCAATCCATATATTATTAGTCAAAGTGAGCAAACTTACTTTGTGACAGAAAAATACTGCAACCTCCATAGTTTGGCAAAATACAGTTTTATGTTTTGCCCACGTACCGTTCAAGGAAGGTGAGACACTCTCTGTAGCTCTTCTTAACGTACCTCACGAACCCAGGCTGACTTCCTCTTGCATCTCACTACTGAAAAGGACTTTGCTTCCAGCTTTGCCGACAGGGAGGGCCTCAGGAAGACACATCTGTTCCTGTGGCTTTTGGACCAGAAACCAAGTGCTATGTCTACTCACATTCCATCGGCATGAATGAAACAATGGCTCTGCCAAGGTGCAAGGGGGCTGGGAGAATGGAAGCCAGCTCTGTGTTCAGGAAAACAGTATGGTTTGGTGAGCAAACCTCTGCCCCATGTCAGCTGTACTTATTTTGATTATTGCTGTATTTGCACTTGTTTCAATACCTTTCTAACTGTCCTAAGCAAGGGGAATCTTTTTTGGAGGATTGACAAGCATATGAGTTGTTGTTGTTATTGACGTCTAATTGAGCAACTTATAATCCCAAGAATCATGTCACTGTATCGCAGAAATTTATTGAGACTTGTTTTGTGACTTAGAGGGTAGTCATTCTTGGTCAATGTTTCCCACGCGCTCTAATTGTTCAGTGCAGAATTTTGTAAATGTTATTGGATGAAGAATGTTGATTTTGTTGTTCTAATCGACCATGTCTTTCCTTATTTCAGCGATAACCTGTAAATAATAAGAGTGGTGTATTTAAATCCCTAACTATGGCTGGAAATTATTCCATCTGTTTGTATTTGGGGAACCATTTTTGCTGTCTTTATGTTTAGGTTATTAAATGCTTACTTTTTGGAATCATTGTGCTCTCAGTGAATTGAGCTTTTGCCCAATTTGTGCTGGCAGCCTTTCCGTCTTAAAGTCGGTTCTGTCTGATACTGATGTTCTACCCAGCTTTCTTTTTGTAAGCACTTGGTCGATGTATCTGTTTCTATCCTTCTGTTTTTAATCTTCCTGTGCACGCACGCTTTCAACATAACCTCATAAATATCACACGGATTTTGGGTTTGCTCCAGTCTGACAATCCCCGTCTTCTAATTTGTGATTCAATCCATATATTATTAGTCAAAGTGAGCAAACTTACTTTGTGACAGAAAAATACTGCAACCTCCATAGTTTGGCAAAATACAGTTTTATGTTTTGCCCACGTACCGTTCAAGGAAGGTGAGACACTCTCTGTAGCTCTTCTTAACGTACCTCACGAACCCAGGCTGACTTCCTCTTGCATCTCACTACTGAAAAGGACTTTGCTTCCAGCTTTGCCGACAGGGAGGGCCTCAGGAAGACACATCTGTTCCTGTGGCTTTTGGACCAGAAACCAAGTGCTATGTCTACTCACATTCCATCGGCATGAATGAAACAATGGCTCTGCCAAGGTGCAAGGGGGCTGGGAGAATGGAAGCCAGCTCTGTGTTCAGGAAAACAGTATGGTTTGGTGAGCAAACCTCTGCCCCATGTCAGCTGTACTTATTTTGATTATTGCTGTATTTGCACTTGTTTCTAATACCTTATTTATTTCAATATTTCTAATTTTTCCTTTTTTAGTCTTCATTATCTTTATTTTTAATTAATTTTTATTGAAGTATA